>VDFB02041746.1:42491-139267 GCA_007258455.2 Sequoia sempervirens
CACCCACTCTCCCACACTCTCTCCCACCCTCTCACCCACTCTCCCACACTCTCTCCCACTCTCTTCGTCCGTCCTATTGGAACTATAAAAATCTGATGATTTTTACATATCTTTCATCCCCTTGAGTCTCCATTTGAGTCCTACCTTAGGCACATTTTCCTCATTTTATGATATTTTTACCTATATTTTGGTTGTGTGACCCCATAGAATCCATCGAGTCATGCATTTTTCATGTTGTGGTCCATATCAGCATAGGTCTATCTAGGTCTTCCTGACCCATGTTTCCTATGTGTTAACATATGTTTGCAGCAGGTGATCGGCAAGACTTGTTCATTGTTACAACGATCAACATTCACCTGTAGGTTTCTATCGGCATGACTTTCACGTGGTTTCGGTGACCGAGGAGGAACCTATTGGCAGGAGTTTGGTCGTCAGGATAGTGTCTCATCGATTTTGAATTGTCTCCCCAACTAATGCATGTGGAGGTTCATCGGCAAGAGCTTGGCGATATCGTAATGTGATCTTGGTGAGGTTGTTATGTCTTGTCGACACGGGGTTTTCATCAGTATGTTCTCGAGGAGAGTCTTACCGAACAACACATGGATGGTTTCTTCGGCCAAACATATTGCTTCCGGTGTGAGGTCATAGTGAATATACATTGTCACACTGACTAGTGGCGGGAGGATGCATATCGGTAAGAGTTGAGGCTTTCGAAGTAATGTCTCAACGAGTGACCTTCGGTCTCGCTGATAACACAATGAGGACTTTGTCGGGATGAAAATTGGATTGTCTCAGCGACACACAAGATGGATAAAGTCTTTCGGTAAAACAAAGTGCACTCTGTATGAGGTCTCCCCGATGTCGGTATGTTACGGCGACCCACATAAGATAAAAGAATACATCGGCAAGAGAACCAATTTGTCACAACGACTCATGATGAATGAATATTTTCAGTAAAGCAAAGTCTAATCTGTGAGATGTCTCTCTGATATCTCAAGGTTATAGCGAAATGGATGAAGCAAGGAAGCACGTTTCGGTAAGAAAATTTCTTATGTCTCAGCGACTAGGAGATGGCGTTCGGGGTGACTCTCGGTATAATGAAGCATTATCTACATGATGTTTCCCTGACTCCATGAGGTCACAGCGAAACACATTAGGACAGGAGGATTTTCTTTGGTTTCGGCATAACAAACATAATGCTACAGTGACATGCAAGAGGCAAAAGGACGCATATCGATGAAACATAGCGAGATCAAAACTAGGAAATAACGTGAGCGCGTTATAATGCGAGCACATTATAACGCGAGTGCGTTATAATGCGAGCACATTATAACGCAAGTGAGTTATAGTTTTCTTTGGGAATCCTTGAGCCTTAGCATTGGTAGTTGCCTTGGAATACCAACCCAAAGGCTTGGAGGGCATTCCCAATGACCAGAGACGTGTTTTTGCAAATTCTACAATTTTTTCACATAATCAGGTTCGTGCTCACCATCAGGATTGCATCTAGTTCAATATCGACAAAAGAAAACACATGGGTAATGTTAGGTTCTCTCTTAGCTATCCAACGATGTAATTTTTTTCACTTTTTAACAATCTTAAGCATTTCATCCATAATTTCTTTTGTTTGTATGTCTCTTTTTTGCCAAAAAGCAGTGTTTGGTTTTTTTTTCGTTATAAATTAATCGTTCAAAATTTCAAATAAATTACTTTTTTAGAAACTAGACTCTATTCTACATTTTTTTTTAAAAAATTAAAAAAAAATCAATTACCTTCAAAAACTTTAGGGGAGCACGCCAAAATTCGCTTTTCAGGAAGTGCCCACTTAGAAAATTAGTAAAAAATCAAATATTCATTAAAAAATTATCAGAAAAATCGTGCATCAACTAGATACTGTTAGCTAACTTTTGACCATTGTGATTTTAAAAATAGTACAAAAAAGTTCACCGTGCTCAGGTCGTACAAGAGTTGCTATGTTATGTTTTTTGACAAAAATAGCACCAATTTGTGTACGTCCCTCTTTTGAACCCCTTAATCTCAACCGTTTTCAAAATAAATTAGTAGTTTAGAAAGTAGACTCGGAGCACTTCGATCCTTGTTTTTGTTCCTTCTCAAAAGTTTGAGTGTAACTATCCTCAATTTCATGTCCAAGGTCAGTATTTCCTGATTTCAGAAAAAAAGTGGCCACTTAAGCCCCCTTTTTGGGAACCATCTTGGTGCACTTACCCAACACACAAATTATAAATCATCATAGTCTACAATAAATGTTTATTCCTTCTCGATAACACCCCCAGGTGTATCCCAAAAAGGTCTCCTTTCATCCTTTACAATACAAATTTATAACATAGCTTTAATGCCATTGGATGGGTGCCAAAGTTGTTACTAAACCAACAACTTATTGTATTCATAACATTTCTTGGGAAATTGGTCAGAATAATTGAATTTAGCAGAGGAATAAATATTGGCAAAGAAAACTAATCATGATCCCACTAACAGCTGCCAAAGGACCAATCATACCACCAACTATCAATGCAACATATAGGGATATCAAGTGGTGGCACATGTGTGCTACTTGATGGGAAATCACAATTCAAAGCAACGCAAGCCAACCACAAATGGGAATCAAATTAACATCTTATCAAGCTAAGGAGAATTCACCCATGTCTAGCCAAAACTCTATAAATTCAACCATTGTCACCTTTCTTCTGCAATCAGTTGCATCCAATATGGTGAGTTCTCAGAGTGACGGTAATTTTGCCAATGACTACATCATTTTGGAGGAAATCGAGTGCAATCCACTATTTAGGAACACCTAAGACCAACTAAAAGAAGTCTTCATAGTGTAGAGTGAGGTGGAGGAAGAAGTGCTCCAGAGCATCCTTGGTGAGGTGTTCTTGGGCCAGGCTCATGCACATAACACAACTATGTTGGAGCGCTTTATCTATACAGTCGTTAGGACTTATGGCCATCATGACTGGGGAGTGAGAGCACTGGAGCGCTTGGTGTTGACCTGATTTTCATCATCGCGTTAAGGTGGAAATTAACGGGCTCAACCACTATCCTCAAAATGGATTAATAGTTGATGTTATCTGCATTGCATCAGCTCTTCAAGATGAGACTCTAGAGGAGGTTATAGCTCTTCTGCGCACATGAGTGGTAAGGAATGATATGGGGCTTTTTGTACAATTCCTCCAGTTGCATGAGAATCTGATGTCGCCATCTCAAGTCGAACACATGTAGGTTGTCACTGAGGGAATTTGTGTCCTGATGTTTGCAATACCCCTTTTTCCTTTTTGTCCACGACTTGAATTTTGTAGTCGAACCAGGCGGTTTTTGGTAATGTCAGTGCAATGTAAAAACATTTATATATAAATAAAATATATCTTTTGATATCACTATGTCTTTACATGCATGGATTCATTGGTTTCTTGTTCATATCATGCTTGAAAATGTTGGTTTCTTTTTTGTATAATGCATTAGTTAAATGAATAAGCTAACTACTATTAAGTTAATCACCAAAAATCTTCTAGGCGGCAAAATGGGTGGTTTGCACAACTTGATAAAACCCTACCTAGGTTTGAGACAACTTAAAGAATGTCGCCTGAGGTATGACTTGTAGGTGAAGCTTCTATAGTTCTAACATACGACAACTCATCAATCGGGTTATTAATATTCATACATCCACCCCTAGGCAAGGAAAGTTCAAAAACGGTAAGAAAACACCGCCTAGCGAGAAACAAACAACACAAGTGGTAGAATGAGAGGTTCGATGAACAAACAAAAACCCTGCCCAGATTCGAGGAGAATAAAAAAAGGCCGCCCGAACATAAGTTTAATATCAAAATTAGGTGGAAAGAAAATATAACAAGAAGAGAAGTTGGGGGGAACTTTTATGGGTAACAATGGCTCTAACTGGGGACAAGGATTGCAAAGGAAGAAGCAAGGAATCCAGAATCTCAAGCATGGACTAGTCCTTTCCATTGGCCACAGAGTTGACAAGAAGGACACCAAACAGAAATTGAAAAATGAACACACCAAAATGCATATTTACAAGGTAGGAATAACCTACCAGAGAAAGAAAAGGAAGGGCATGATCACACAAACCCATTAACCGGCTAAGAGAAAAATAATCCTTTTCTGAAGAGGCTCACCTTCTTGTACAGTCTCTAAAACACATTTAGGAACCTTGACATCCCATCGCTAATGTAGACACGGATGTATCCATAGTCTAATGGTCTCTCGAAAAGCCATTTATCATAAAAAGCTTCCTCTTGTTGCCATTTGGTCAGGGCCAAATCCTTATTTGCTAACCAAATTTCACAATAAAAAACTACCAATTCAAGCATACCCAACTCCAACATGGCATCTTGAGTTCTAAATTTTCCTTTGACCTTACATTCCCCAAAAGTTTCCCAAGTCCCTAGAAAATTACCACACAAACAATACTATCCTTAACCTCATCATACCTTCTCTCAGTCTGATCATTTTCATGAAGGGTAATTGCTTTTGTAGACTGGTGCAGAGCAGGGACTAGTTTATTTTCCACTTCTGACTAGACATTAACTTCATCTTCCCCTAGCAAGAGACTAACATCCTCCTCATATTCCCTTTGTTTATAATATATCTCAGCCCTTGATAAATGACATTTATCCTCATACATGAATTGATTAGAAATCTGACTCGTGAAAAGGAGGTTATCACATATTTCAAATTCATCAAAACTAAAAAGAGGGTTATAATGAGTCGACCATTTTTCCTTTTCCTAAAAATCACCATTCCTAGAACCATCATTTCCTTCCTAATTTAAACATATGTCCTTATTCTCCATTTCTTCAAAGAAGAAAATTCCATATTTTTGAGTAAGAAGAGAAGTCAATGCCAAATCATTCAAATTAGTCTCAGAGGGGGGAAGCTTATCAAAAGGAGGGGATGAAGAAAATGATGACCTTTCCCACAACTCATAATCTTTATCATCATTGGACGAACTGTAATCACTTTCAACTTCAAAAGAAGTATATAAGTTGAAATTTGGATCATTACTATGTTGATCTTGTCCCTCATTAGGCTGCTACATGTCATAAAAAATTGTTAAATTAATGTTTTCGGCAATCAAGCGAGATAACTTTGTCTCTTTATGACTTCCAACCAGGAACTTAGAATATTCCTTGCAATTGGCTTCAAGCATCACATTTGAGCCTAATTTCCATTTACCCACAGCGATAAAATTGTCCTCAACCTTCACTACTTCTAGTTGAACTTTCTCGATTCCATGCACTTTGTCTCTTTTGAGGATTAATTATATGTCTGGTTCGAAAGCATAAATGAATATATGATATTGGATCTCTACACTAGGTCTTTTTGGAGTAGGAATTTTTGAAGAGACCGATTAAACTGATAAATGAAATCCCTCATTGTTTCCACTCTGTTTTTTGTGATCTGAAAGAAGAGACGTAGGGAAGCTGGAATATTAATTGGAATTCCATAGTGTTGGAGAAATTTTGTTTTGAGAACCTGACATCTAGTAATGCTCCCCTTTTCGAGCCCCCTGTACCATTCTACCGCTTTCTTGATTAGACCGTCAATGAAAATTCTTATGAAAACATCTTCTTTAATTCCTAAAATTGCACTTACAACAGTTATAGTCGAAACATGTTCTTCAAGGTCTTGTTCATTCTGGTTAGAAAATTTAGGGAACCTTTTATGAGATCCTCAGGGTAAATCATGATATTGTGATAGGGAAAGTGGGCCAACTTGATTACACCAGAGATTTGAAGCCATAAATAGTCACCAACTCACACAGGAGTAAAGGTTAAGAAGAGAAAATTATTGTGGTGGACGAGCTGGAGGTGGATTCTAAGGCTGAGGTACCAATGGGTCTCTTGGTTGATGTAACGGTCGATTAGGCTGACGATTATGATGATGGGGATGGTCATCGTAGTATGAACAAATATCAACCTTGGGGGGCACTCAATCATAGGTGCAGGTGAGTGCTCGACCAACTCTTCTTCTTCTTCTAAGACAAGATTTTCCCAGATATAGTTTGCCGCATTCCTCCTATATCTCCAAGCAAGTGTATTCAATTGGGATACAATATCTTCTTATTTAGCCCCAACCCAATCTAAATCTGGCTGCAAAACAGGGAATGCATCATGGTGAGGAAGTGCCATCTTGTCACATGATGTGATAGGAATGTCAGACTTTAATCAATTCAAGATATCTTTACAATCCCCAGCAAAGTAGCCAAAAATTTGTTAGTGAATGGAATGGCTCTTGACACATATACTTAAATAATGACTCCAAACCCAGATTTAGCACCAATTGAAATATTCTAACATCTTTGAAAAGATCACAATCGTTTTTATGAATTTTCTTTGAATTTTGTCGAGGTACAGCTCCCTCATTAAATCTTCAATGAATTGTTCTATTCTAATGTAAGGGGTGTGCTTTTAACCAGAAAGTAGGAAAGGTGATGAACACTAGTCCATAAATATGAAGCTAGTGCGAATGACATAAACCAAAACCATAAACTATCAATGCAAAGATTGAAAATTCATGGTAATCCAACTCAAGAGATAAATTAGACTGTAATAAATGAAGACATACAACTTATCTTTCAAAGAAGATACAACTAAATCGTATGCATAATTCCTAGATCAGCATACCAAATCATTAAATTCATAACACATAGATTATAAATCATCATCGTCTGCAATAAATGTTTATTCCTTCTTGACAACACCCTGAGGTGTATCCCATAAAAGTCTTCTTTCATCCTTTACAATTTCAAATTTATAACATAGCTAATGCCACTGGATGGGCACCGAAGCCGTTACTAAACCAACAACTTCTTGTATTCCTAACGTTTCTTACAAAATTGGTTGGAATAATTGAATTTATCAACGGAATAAATATTAGAAAAGAAAACTGATCATGATCCCACCAACAGTCGCCAAAGGACCAATCATACCACCAACTATCAATGCAACATATAGGGATATCAAACGGTGGCACATGTGTGTTGCTTGATGGGAAATCATAATTCAAAGCAATGCAAGCCAACCATAAATGGGAATCAAATTAACATCTTATCAAGCTTAGGAGAATGCACCCATGTCTAGCCAAAAATTTATAAATTCAACCAGCATCACCTTTCTTTTGCAATCAATTGCATCCAATATGGCGAGTTCTTAGAGTGATGGTAATTATGCCAATGACTACATCATTCTAGAGGAAATCGAGTGTAATCCACTATTTAGGCACACCTCAAACCAACTGAAAGAAGTCTTCATAGTGTAGAGCGAGGTGGAGGAAGAAGTGCTACAGAGCATCCTTGGCGAGGTGTTCCTGGGCTAGGCTCATGTGCATAACATAGCTATGCTAGAGTGCTTTATCTATACAGTCATCAGGACTTTTGGATGTCGTGGTTGGGGTGTGAAAGCACTAGAGCGCCTGGTGAAACCCAAGTTTCATCATCGCATTAAGGTGGCAATTAATGGGCTCGACCACTATCCTCAAAATGGATTAATAGTTGATGCTATCTACATTGTGTTGGCTCTTCAGGATGAGACTCTAGAGGAGGTCGTGGCTCTTTTGTGCACATGAGTGTTAAGGAATGATATGGGGATTTTTGTACAATTCCTCTAGTCGCACGAGAATCTGTTGTCACCAGCTCAAGTCAAATGTTTGCAGGTTGTTACTGAGGGCATTCATGTCTTGATGTTTGCAATAACCCTGTGTCCTTTTTGTCCACGACCTGAATTTTGTAGTTGAACCAGGCGGTTTTTGGTAATGGTAGTGCAATGTAAAAACGTTTATATATAAATAAAATATCTCTTTTTATATCATTGTGTCTTTACATGCATGTATTCATTGGTTTCTTGTTCATATCATTCTTGAAAATGCTGGTTTCTTTTCTGTATAATGCATTAGTTAAGTGAATAGGTTATCTGCTATTAAGTTAATCGCCAAAAATCTTCTAGGTGGTAAAATGGGTGGTTCACACAACTTGATAAAACCTCACCTAGGTTTGAGACAACCTAAAGAATGTCGCCCGAGGCATGATTTGCAGGTGAAGCTTCTATGGCTTTGACATATGACAATTGATCAATTGGGTTATTAATATTCGTATATCCACCCCTAGGCAAGACAAGTTCAAAAATGGTAAGAAAACATTGCCTAGCGAGAAACAAACAACACAAGCGGTATAATGAGAGGTTTGACGAACAAACAAAAAACTCCGCTTGGGTTCAAGGAGAATAACAAAAGGCCACCCAAACATAAGTTTGAGTATCAGACTCAGGTGGAAAGAAAAGATAGCAACAAGAAGAGAAGTTAGGGGGAACTCTTATGGGTAACAATAAAAAACTATCACCCAATTGGCAATATCCAAAATTTTCATGAGATTATTTTTGTGACATTGTTTATTACAAATTTATTTAGTATTTTACTGTTGCTGAAAATGTAATTATTTCGAGAGCCTCTTCACACGCAGTGAATGGTAGAGGTCAAACTGCCTTTATGCATTAGCTTATTACATTTTTTTCTTTGCAACCTTATACGCTAGACATAATGTTTTCTTCACAATTTGGTACCAACGTATTGGCTCTTGTATTTTAAATACTAAGATGTGGATGCATAGAAGAAGAATGTAAATTGTTTGACAAAATTCCTCAAAAGAGTTGTCATCTCATGGAATGCGATGATTTCACAATATGCAAGAAAAACATTCATTGATAGGCCTTAGAATTTGAAAGACAAAGCAAATAAAATGAGGGTAAAGCCAATTCCAAAACCTTTCCCAACAACCTACATGCAAATACGACTTGTAGGTGTAAGGACAAGTTTTCACAAAATCTTAAAATAGGGTGCATACATTCATCAAGCTTAAAGAGTAAAGGAATTTTTTCAGATATGGTACTTGCAGTTTCTCTATAATATTCATAACATAAATTATTTTGTAGATATTCTAAAAGCCTAGGGAAGTAAGTGTGATATCCTGCCATGCAATTCTATTGATTCCAACACATGTTGGACTTTTACCACAATAAAGAAGAATCAAATTAAACATTTGAAAAAAAAACATTTAAATTTGTCCCAACCCCAAATTTATTTAGATCTGTTCAACATCGTAAGCTCAACGCATATCTTAGTTTTTTGAACTATTTGGAAGTAGTTCGAACAAGTCATAATCACTATGGAAAAATAATTTTCCATGGGCACGCTATGGAATTTTAGGTAATCAGACATCATTTCATGATGGAAAAATGATATACTCAACCATTATGAGTGTAAGAGTCCTATCCCATCTTAAACCCATTTTGGAACCTATTGTTGAAATAAAATACACATTTAACGATCCATAAATGGTGCAAACTCCGCAAAAGCATGATAATTGAACCAGGCATGATTCTAATGATAGTTTGGAGCTGCACAACTACAGTCAGACCTGTCGCTTCTTGCTGGCACTTGATTTTTTTTTGTATACTCATTGAACAAAGCTCGAGTGATTTGCAGATCAACGGTGCAGACATTAGGAGACGGAATGCAAGACTTCAATTTTTGTTGTTTTTCATTTACTTTTGCACAGCATCGTCGAGGGAGAGAGAGTTAATGATTGCAAGATATGTAAAAAGTGGATTTGTTGAAAAGGATTTAGAAACTTTCAAGCAAATGTAATTGGCAGGTGTATAGCCAAATTACACAATCTTCACCTGCATCCTCCCTGCCTGTGCCAAAATGGGAGCTTTGGAACAGGGTATGGACAACCATCAAAGCTTCATGGAAGGAGGATTTTTTAAAGATTTTATAGTTGGAAATGCTCTGGTAGACATGTATGCTAAATGTGGAAGCATAGAAAAGGCATGTAAACTGTTTGACATAATGCCTCAAAGAGAGGTTATCTCTACATCCATTTTTTTCTCTTTTAGGTTTTCCAAAGGTTTAGGACTACGAGTAATGCTGCAGAGAATATTGTGAGCGAAAACAATCATCTTACTGCAATAGTTTTCAATGTTATGGATGTTCCAAGGAGGCCTTCAAGACCGTCTCGAAGGCATTTCAGTGCTTAAGTGATGAAGAAATACGCTGGAAATATGACGTGTCAGGGCCAACGAGGACTTTGAAATTGTGCACCAATAGCAACATTTTGTCCGAAGATGCAGAACTCATCAGGGTTTTTATAACAAAGGGTTTGATCCCGATGAGATTTGAGATTTTCTGACAATTCTTTTTTGGCATGGCGAGCCCTGAGGCCGATTTTTTCACTCACGCACATTGCCAGAACACGGGCGGCTGCCACCGGCATCTGGATGCAAGAGGGGGGTTCCAATTTGTTCACCCTCTTACAGGTTTTTCCCAAAAAGAATTCTGTTTTTGATCACTTATTTGCCACTTTCAGAGCTCCAGTATTCTCTGGAGAAGTCGTATCCTTATCAGAGTCAGAAAATTACCAAGGAATTTGGTGTGCAATACTTTGTTAAGTCCCCTGATTTTAGAAAGGAGTTTCTCCCTGATAGCATAGAACGGTCGAACCTTGAGTTTCAGGTTCTCAGGGACTATAAGGGGCTTATTATCAGATATTTTCAAGAGGAATTACAGAGGTGTCAATGGACGAGACAAAAGGAAACCCCATTCTGTGATAAGCTGTGGCAGTTCGAAAGAGTTAGATGAATCTCTGGTATAACAACAATTTCAGATTTTGTTTTCACATAATTTAGATTGTTAACTTTTACAAGTTGTTAGTGTTGGTAGTTTCTGGAATATGACATTTTTTAACTATGTATTCTTTTTTTCATTGTAGAATGTTTATGCTTTATCTCGGTTATTTATCTATATCATGTTTAGATGAATAATTGGAAGGGAAATATGATCCTATTATGTATGGATATTAGATGGCCATTTTGACTGCATGAGTAGCAGAGCACCTGTCTATCTCTACTTTGAAGTTGGGTCTACCAAGGTTGACAAGGAGAATGATTGGAAATGAGATTTGTAGTAATCAGTAGATGTTGAATGCACTGATATCTGGTGAACATTTATAACTAAAAGACAGACAAATACATGACTTACAATAGAAGGTTATTAGTTTGTGGAAAACATGTATGTTGAAAGCTTGAATTCTACAGGTTTTTGTTCAAGACGTCAAATGAATTCTTTTTAAGTGGATTTTCCTTTGTTGCTGCTAACATTGGTTCCTCTTGGTGGATGGTCTTCCAAATTGTAAAAATGAGGTTTATTTCTTTCCTCGAATGTTGATTCTATTAAAGTAGTCACCTTTTTTTTTGCCCCAATTGAAGTAGCAAGTTGTTTTCCAGGACAAAAGACAGACAAATACATGACTTACAATAGAAGGTTATTAGTTTGTGGAAAACATGTATGTTTAAAGCTTGAATTCTACAGGTTTTTGTTCAAGACGTCAAATGAATTCTTTTCAAGTGGATTTTCCTTTGTTGTCGCTAACATTGGTTCCTCAAGGGCACATTATTTGGTTATGAAAGTTTGCTGCATGAGGATTGTGGCATCTTGATTCCTTGGTAATGATGTAATTTCATTATTGATGTTTCAGATTTCATATTAACAACTCTATCTCTCTTGATCTATATGTTCTAAAATCCTAATTTTTAAATTCTTTGAGCTGGGTTTGGCATCTAGAAAGTTTTTCAATAATCCACAATTGAGGAAGACCTAATAAAACATCTCAATATCGACAACACCTCCCTTTTCCATTTTTTTTCCCCTTTTCCCTTTCTTTATCTATTATTGCAATCATTTTTTCTCTTTAAAGTGTTAATACCAACTAAAGGCCATACCACTGCAAATGGCTGAGGAACCTGGGATATACCTTTTCAATTTTCTAAAGATATCAAAATACATGAACTTATTATTAGTAATGCATGGGTTATCACAGAAAGCTTTGGTCACTCTAAGGTTTCTGTGCTTGGTTTCCAATGAATTTCAATTAACCATTGACTTATTTATCAATGTGCTAGGAACAAGGATGTTGGGAGGTGTTAAAGCATCCCATCGTGTAAGATTGCTTGGGTGTTTTTGAGAAGCAGTAGTTTCCTAAGAACATTATCTCCCACTGATCCTGATATTCTTAAACTTCTCACTACTTTGAAATGTGTGTGCTCGGATTAGGGTAAGACCAAGGTGGGAAGTTGGACATGATTGTTGGCAAGAGAGGAGATAGACAATGGTTCTGGGTGATCAATTTGGAAATTATGAAATTGAAAGTTAGAAAATGAAGGAGACTGTTGCATGTGTAATGAATTGTGAGGAGTCTACTTTTGATAACTCTGTTCTACAGGGGCCATGTAAGGCAGAGGTTGCAATCCACTTAGACAGTCTTGATGTAGGTAATGAAGTTATGGTGATGGATGCAGACTTTTTTGAAGTGGAATTTCTATGAATAACATCTAATGATGTGCATAAAATTTCATCTTCCACAACCAAAGATGACACTATGGAGTTGTCGACTGATGAGGAAGAGGGAGAAACTCCCATGGAATGCTCTACTAGAGGAAATCAACCCACTGATCATACTTTTGATTATCCAACATCTGCTAGCTCCACATCAATTGACAAGGTAGAGGATTCACTGCAAACAGTATCAGATATTGGCAAGCATTTGACTGTTTCAAATTCTTTCAGTCCTAGAAAAATTCTCCTTGGGTGCCCAAATCTGTGAAAAATTAGGCTCCTCCATCTTTTGATCCATTAAACAATTTGTCTCTCTTGTTGCCCTGTTTCAAAGCTCTCAAACAACCATTGAAATTCCAACCAATATCATCGTCATTTAAAGCAATATTTAGTGGAAACTGCACTGTTGGTAATAGTAACAAATAACTTTCTCATTTAAAGAAATATTTGTAAAATTTAATTAAGAATGTGACATATGTATTCTATTCTCTTTTAAAGAAGAAAAAATAAGTTGATATCTCTTTTCCCTAGATAATATGCAATTCAATAATAAACCCATAAATAGATGAAAGATTGTTTGACAAAACAATATTGAAGGGAGTGGCCCCTATGCCAAGTCAATTTAAGTCTCACAAATTTTTTTTAACCAATTATCAAGTAACCTACACATAATAGTCACATTTTTGGAGTCCAAGATGGATAAGAAAAATGCACAAATATATGCAAAATAAAACCAAAATATTACCTAATTGAGTTGCCATACCTCTTCGACGTACCCATTGCATATGAAATAAATAAAATACTTATTATATGATATAATACTTATTATATAATTATATTAATATTGATTAGTCTTATTAAATATTATACAATATAAATGATACTTATTGATATAATATAATACAATATTATACTTATAGATACAATATAATTCTTATTGATACTAATTATTATTTAAGTCTTATTAAATATAATATAATAATTTATACCTTGAATAGGTTTTATTTATTATATAATTATATTATATTTAAATATTTAAATCAATCTATAATAATTTAGGTTCTACTTAATATTGTACATAATAATGTATAGATTGATTTAATAGTATTTTGCAATTATACAAACAATCTTTATTTTAATTAAATATAAATTTGTAAATAATTGTAGATATCATATTAACTATTCAAGGGTGATATTTGTATATAATAATTTTTATTTGGTTGTCTTTCAAGTTAATGGTTTACCACATTTATATATTGAAAGCTAATTTCACACGAACCATTATCTTAATAAACACAACCAAATAGAAAATATTAAGAATATATATTTGCTATCTACTTTGATTTTATCATTTCAGTGTTTCAAAAACTTCATGTTTCATGTCTAGTGTGATTAACCACACTTATATTTATTTGATTGACTATTGTGTACTTGTATATCTAAAGGCATTCAATTACTTATTATCATCTTTGAATACAAAGAAAATATTGAGCATATTGAGAAGGCGCATATGTTGGGTTCTTGTACCTAAAATGAATCTAGACTTTTAAAACCATTTTTGAAGTTTGATTATCTTGCATTTACATAACATGTGAACTTGTTGGTAATGGAGCCTAATTATCTTAGAGGTTTTATTTCACTCATGTTTGAATCCTTGTAAATGGATGCATAGTTGATTTAAAGCTACCACTAATCCATTAAGACTATTTTTCCATAAATAAAATCGTTTGCTAAATGGCCTACCAATTCACCTCATATACTACACAAATATATGAAAAAAATAATCCAAAAATATACCTAATTGACCTTTCACACCTCTTCGACGTACCCATTGCACACCAAGGTGCAATTGCTAGTTTTATGTTTAGTGGCAGTGATATGTAAATATGTGCAGAAGGGAATAGATATGTGATAACCTATATGACAATGAAGAGCACAACTACGAAGATGGGTAGGATGCACATGACGTAGATGTTCCTATCCAGTGTTGCTATTGTTGGAGGCATCATCACTTGCTTCTCCCCATCTATATTCCTCTGTACTCTTCCCTCATTTCACCAATTCCTTCCCCTTCTACATGAATTACTCTATACACCTTGGATGTCATCCTCAACTAAGCCCCCCCATCCAAGATGCTTTTGAAATCCATTTGTTCAAGAGACTTTTTTGACACCTCTTAGTGTATGGTCCCATGGGGGGCTTGGGCTTCTATTTTCATGGATCAAGCGGTCCCATGAAACAAAAAAGTTTATGCTCTAAGATTAATTGGAATCTTTTCCTAAAAAATAGCAGCCCCTACCTTTTAGGACTGCAAATTCTAGCGGGTGAAATTGAGGTGGGACTAGAAATTGACCCCTTAGGGATTTTTTCTGCCACTTCTCTATCACTTAAAATTTAGAATTCCTAAAATAAAAAATAAAAATGAGAGAATTTTTATTTATTTATTATTTTTTATCAAATTACTCTAGTTCATTCCTTAAAATTTGGAGCTCAAACTCTTAAGGTGAATTGCAAGATTGAATTCATGGGATCACCAGCTTTAAAATATTCCTAAAAAATCTCAACAACACCCATGGAATTTTTTTAGGAAGCCCCCCTCCATGGGACCTTACCCTTAGCAATTGCATTCAACAAGTGTAAATTCAATTTTCATGCCAATCGACATGTATGCAGAAAGTAGAAGCATAAGCAAGACGCATGAAGCATAGAAAGAATGCCTGAAAGACACGTGGTCTTAAGGGTTGCAATAATCAGGATATGAGTATTCTTAATATGTTTTATTCTCACCATCTTTTATAAAATCCCTTCAAGGATGTTCATAAGCATTGCCCTAACCCCTTTTTAACTATCAAAGGAGACAAGTTAAATAATTTTACTAAAGGAACAATTTCTCAAATCACTTAGCCATGGGGCACAACTTAATTTAGTGCATTGGATCATGACATGCCCTCCGATACCATGGGTTTGGGGGGATACTAGACCTCATGACCTCTTGCCTACAACAAGATGCTTTAGCCAATTGAGCTAGGCTTCCTGCCCCACATTCAATTTGTCCATTATGGAAGATATACATATATATATTTTTTGTGGCATCAATGACATTATTCCATCATTTTTAGAGAGAGCTTAGTATCTTATTTTCTCATTTAATTATCTTATTCACTATTACTTATTTATTAATCTAGTTAATATAATCTAGATTATTTATTTATTTATTTTCTATTGGCTGCATTTATTTAAATTTGAACTTAGATTCTTTATGTTTGAATATTATTTATTCACTTACATCATTTATGAAATTGATATTTTATTGTATAAAAATGAGGGTTTGACCACTAAATTTTATCTTAGGTTTTGTTATTATTTTCATGGAGACATTTAAACCTATTTTCTTATTCACGTACCCCTTTGATAAATCATCATCATGGCCATTATTTATTTATTTGTTTTTATTTTATTTTTCCTTGGTTGGTATGTATGAATATATTTCTAATTTTAACATTATTTTTGTAGCATACAATTCTTCTTTCCTTGATACCATCATAATATTTTATACTATCTATGCGAGGGTGACAATTTCTATATTAAATTATTATTTTATCAAGTACTTAGAATTTTCCTCTTTTGTTGTGTTTATTAGTTCTCATTCTTTTCATTAAGACATACTTCATATGTTCATGGGTCTTATATTGAAACTTATTTCTCCTATGAATTTGTGATAATGTTAATAATATACGTAGCAAGGTTTTGCTATGTGTTGATGATACACCTAGTGTGATAAACATTAATGATTAAATATATTCATAAAATTATTATTTTCCTTGTGATGATTATTTTCTTACATGTTATGTAAGACACATGTCTATATCTTTATGTGCTTTTGGTGAATTTCCTTCTTCCAAACATGATGATTACTAGATGATAATTTTTAGAGAGAGATAGATAATTTCCACAAGGTTTATAAATGCGACTAAAAATATCCTAAGCATGACAACACCATCACGTTAAAAGTCACTTTTAATCTATCTAACCATTAATTAATGGAATTGCATAGGAACAAATAGTAGGATGAATCACACACATAATGTGGGGCCTTACACCTTTGATGCTAAGATGGGATACTTGTTAAGAGGCAAGAACCCTTACACATTGAGGGAATCCTATAGGATTGCTTCAAACATTGAAAGTAATCAAAGAGCTTCAGAAAAAGTTCGTAAGAGAAGTGACATAAGAATTCTTCCTCATGATAAAAGCCCAAAGAAGGAAGGCCCTTGTATCATAAGATAAATTGGATAAAATGATGCACACTTTGAAGGAATTGAGTTATAAATTAGTTAGAAATGAAAAGGGAATACCTAGTGAAAGGCATAATAAAAGTAAACATGAGAGAATGCCTAGGTTGTCTAATTAACCTTATATAATACCACTAAGCACAATGGGGGACCTATTTTACCACATTCTAAGGGGCTAAAAAATTAAAAAAAAAAACACCAAATCCTTTAAATAATGCAAGTGCTAAAAATTTAGAAGATACCCCATGGTGCATGGCTTGCTAAATACCCCACTCTCCATCGTAGTGTGTTGTAGTACTAATATTTATAGATACTAATGAAAATTGTGATGAATGTAGTGATTCCAAACATAGGTCAAAGCTAGACTAGGATCACTAGGACATTAATATGTTTTTTTCACAAGGATGTTGTAGTAGTGATGGATACTCTTTTGTAGATGAATTTGGTCAAGAGTTGGACATTGAAGATAGGAGTATGAAAAAACTTCTCACCACCAACAAGTTTTTTATGATGAAGAAGAGGAGGACTATCATATACATAATCTAGATTCCTTCACTTGCAAATTCCAACTGAGAAGACCTTCTAATGAAGAGATTAAGGCTTTGACTATAGCAACAATTACTTAGGTCAAAAGTGATTATAACTTGACGAAACAAAGTAATCAAAAGGCAAGTGTTTTTCCAAGAAAGACTAATGGCATTTTCATTAAAGTGAAGCAAGAAGAACAAAAGAATTAGCCTTATGTGGAAGGTTATACTAAGAATAAGGGAGATGATGCTAAGGTGTTGAATAAAGGTGTCAACAAACATGACCTAAACATTAAGGCTCTAGATAAAAAAACCAAGAAACAAAAGGGCTCAATTCACCAAGACTCATATAGTAGCTAATGAGCATAATATAAAAGGTACATGATTAGTCATATACCTCCTTTGTCTACTACTACAATTCTAGTTGACAATCCTCTACCAAAATATGTCCCATTAGACATGACATAGATATTAAGTTGGATAAAATTTTGTGTACCTCTAATGGAAATCATCAAGATAAAAATCATAAGCATAAAGATCTAGCTCTAATTTGTGACACTTCTCCAAGTCAATTCAATAAAATAAAAATTCACATTAAAGAGAAGAACAAGGAAGGATAAGTGACCAAGCAAATAAATAGATTAGATAATGTGAAGATGCTAGAGGTATATTAGGGGACTACATTGAACAAGGTCCCAACTCAAGTGAACCCATTCTATGTCAGATTATTTGTCATAATTAGATTGTAAGATATTTCGTGAAAGATTATAGTGCATCTACTAACGCCATTCCTTTACAATTTATGAATCAAGTAGGTTTACAAGTTACACTTAATCTTTTGGTAAATGATTTTTCATGGACTCTAGATAAGTCCCTCTCATTAGGGTCGTGAAGGATGTCAATTTTAGATCAGTTGCATACCTTAAGGAGTATAAAATGAATGTGACAGTAATGGATATACCTCCACAAGATGGTACAGTCTTGTCGAGGAGTTGGTCAACTACTATTGAGGAATTATCTAGATGGATTTTTCTTATATCATAATCATAATTGATGGAGTAAATGTAAGATTGGATAAAGAGAAAAGAGCCTGATACACAATTGAAGACCTTTCCAACCTCAAGAAAGAAGTTTTTTACATTGACATATATCTAGAGAATTCCAAAGTGGAGGTTAGCAATTTAAATGAAGGTGACAATTCTCTACAAAGCCTAAAGAACCAAGAATTGTTATCCAATTATATATCCAAACCATGTAATTTTATGGTGCATGTCTAAAGGATGGAGTAAGGGCTAGATTTGTGCTCGGCCCTCCTCAAGGTAAGTTGTTAAAATATTCCTTTAAGTTAGATTTTGAATGTATAAATAATGTTGTAGAATATAAGGCTTTGCTATTATGTCTAAATTTGGCACCAAAAAAATAAGGTCAAGAACATTAGGGTTTAAGGTGACTCTAAATTGGTTGTCTCCCAAATTAAAGGAACGTATGCTTGTAAAAGAAAAAGATTAAAATAGTACAAGAATGTTGCCTTGGATAATATTGAACAATTGATGCTTTCCCCATTATCTGGGTAGAGAGAGAAAAATATAACCAAAAACTTCTTAGCCAACATAGCTATTAGGTTAGAGGATATTATCTTGGTAGGAGTATTTATAACAATTTTAGGTCACTTTTACAACTCATTCATATCACGAGCATTAGTCTAAGTTATACAATAATCAACATCTTTTAGCTTAGAGCTAAGAGCTAAGGACTAAGGGGTATCCAATCCACCAAATTCACTTGAGATTTGAACTTTAGTGGATGGTGTAATCAATAAACGTACCATCGCCCTTATCAATTGAGCTAGATTCATTTGGTAAGTTAATTATATTTTGAGTATTCTAATTTATTAAAAATAAATAATTAAATATTAACTAAAAATTTAATTTATAAATTCAAATAAATAAACAAACCTTCTTAGTACTTATTCTAATTATTAAAGAAGGTTATTTCTTCACAACCTAGAGTTAAAGGTGTTTACAGTCTTTATGAACTAAACTTAGTTTTTCTTCCCTTCTATCTATTCCAATAACAATCATAACCTCAAAATACCTTAGTAGCATTTTGTTAGGAAATAATAATCCATATCTCATACAATCCATTGTCTAAAATGGAATCCACTTTGCAATGGCACATTCCTTCCAATATTAGAGAGAAAAATAAAATTTTAGGTGCAAACTAGCATATAAAGAACTTCATCAAATCTTTCTCTACCATATCATTTAATATATCAATGCCAATAAATTTTAAATAACAAGAGATAATTCATTTGCTTGGGATAAGAGATATAAAAAAAATTTACATTGACTTGGCTCATTAAGATAGGTAAAGTACTAGTACTAACATGGCTTGGTTCAATTTTTTTTAGTAAGATTTTGATTACTACAAAATGGAGTGTCTTAGAGAGTTGGGGTATGGATAAGAAGTATTATGAGTAATTTGTAGATCTTGTATAGATGTCTGGGTATTTTTTTAACTTAAAGAATAGTCATATTGGCCTCAAGAGAGTAGTAAACATATTATAGCTCATAGATAGTTCTATGAGGAAAAATTCTCTCTATCAAGTAAATTTTTCTATTTATTTGGGTTTATTCAAGTCAAATGTTATTTTGTTCTCTATTGATTGTGTTTGTTTTCTCTGTTCTACAATATATACTCTTCCTTTACTAAAACGAAATTTGACAATGCAAATTTAGAGGCATGGGGACTAGCTCCTCTTTCATTTGCATAATCAATGACATCTTAGTCTATATATATAACTTCTAGATTTATTTATGTTATGTAAATATAGTATTTTGAACTAATCAAACCTAGGAAAGCCATAACCAAGATAATTTGGCCCATACCTAAAGGGACTTGAACACAACACCATAGGTGCCCTAACTAAAACAACTTACCACTACATTACAATTATATTTTAGACACTCATGTCTTAAATGCATTCATAGTGCAATAGTCAATTAATGTTGATTGCATCTTCAAAACTATTTTCATAATCAAAGAGATATATTATATATGGTTTTACTTATAAAAAAAAATTCTTAGTAATGGGAAACCAAATCATTCTAGTTACTTGAGTGTGGCATCTTTCATGTGAAAAATTGTCTTGATTAAAGATATTCAAAGAAATATGTATATTTTCAAAAGTTAATTTGTGATTAAAAATATATATATATATATATATAGCAATATTTCCAATGATCAAAATGTAATACCCCAAGATTTTTTCCAAGAAATTAACTAAATGAACACTATATGAATATTTTTCTTATGTTGCAAGTGTGGCATAATGTCACAGTGCATACTAATACATGCACACAATGTCACAACAATTATAATGACACATAAGAGAAACAACATCATTACATCTAGCATGGCGGCATAGGTAAAAGACTTCACAAAGCATGGGATAAGCCACCTTGACCAGAAATGTAAGAATATGGAGCTTCATCCAATAAGAGGATCAAATACATGTCCAAGATCTTATTTCCTTGCAAACACATGGAGAGGGATGGGAGTGACACCATCATCATTCCCACTCCAAGAAAATCCAATAATATCTATACTTAAGAAAACTTATATAAGGTATAGGTCAACTAGGAGGTGTAAGACCTAAAATAAGAGAGTTGACAATAATTTGATATCATGCTAAGACATGCTTCCTAATGAAAAATATGAAATAACTTATAGATAACACCTTTAGACAAAGTGATGAGATAGGAAGATTAAGTAGGCCAAAAAAGGTTGGGAAGCACCTATTGCCCAAATGACAACACATGACAAGACACCATTGCACCAACTAGACTCCAAGACACATTATAGCATCATGTGTGCATTGCACTCATACAAAAGTACTAGGAAATGAAAATATCCAAAACTAACTTCTTAGGCCCATATTTTAGACTTCACCAAGGTTTTTCTATAACCAACTCAATCCTACGATGAGCTATTAAAAAAATAGTCAAACAAGTTATGTGAACCTAAACTCCATGATTCTAGGCATGCAATATACACAGTAACACACCTACAATAGGGGTAGGACAAGAGGAACATTTCAAGTCTGATCAAAATGCCTCAAACCACCATCATAACACTTCTTTATGCATGTACACACACATGCAATAGGGATGGTAAGAAAGCTAGGGATGCAAACATTGTAAACGTACCATTAATAAAAAATTTAAAACATAATTCATTATCATCAATTAAATAAGGTATGATATTCATCTGCTCTATTTGCATGCTCATTTTACTAAATTATGAAATTGGGTGCTCTAATCCATTTTACTTCTACATAGCCAATATTATAAAAGTCATTCAAAATTCCTAACATATTTGACACAAATGTGGAAACATGCCAAAATAAAGAGTAGTTCATTTTCCACTTATGTGGGTGAATTCAATCGATCACAAAGGAGAATCAAATAAAAGTTACATCATTACATATAAGGTCACCAATATTTTGAATTATACATCTTTGTTAAATTGCTTGAAATGAAAATTTGCAACAATATCTAGATGAAAATTTCATTTTGCAAGCTATCTCAAGCTACTCCAAAGGATCTATGAGTCCTCAATAGTGGTTCAATGTCACCCAACCATGTGGAACTTTCAAGTCTTCCCATTGTCCTAAGAGATGATCGCATGGGTAGGAATCATACTCATACAAAGCAAGGGGAATATGAAAACATGCATGTCAATCAACATGTATAACACCACCATACAAAACGTGCATTTATGAGGATACAACAAACCATAGATACATACAAGCGAGTGGTCTCAACACATGTCAAATACAAAATTTAGTGATATGATAGGATGAGGGTTATAGGAGTAAGCTAAGGAGTGCTATTCTAAGAGCACAACCATGTAGAATTTTGAGTAGAAATCCTACTTTGCATAAGGTTACTCAAAAAAAATCATCAACTTCCAAGAGTTGTGACATGTGTCATATACATCCAAGTCTAAATTCTTTTGAGATATTCAAAACATGGTATAGTTATCTTATTTAGTCACAACATTTATTTATCTCTAATGTGTTTTTATGTATCACTTGGTTAAACTTGCACTTGGCTCTATCCACATGTTTCTTTTAAACTAGAGGAAGGAATAAGAGTCCACTCCTTCCCTCTATACCTCAATCCTAAGCATCCAACTTTCCAAATTTGTAATGTGAACATGACACACAATACAAATGCAAATTTTCATGACACATTGCCCAATGATACATAATTCTAAAATAATAGGGAGGCTATTCTTCCTACAAATTAAAACAACTAATCATGGTTTTAAATTTTAAATTCTCTCTCATTTGAAAAAACTTAAAAAGCATAAAAATCCCCAAATCCACCATTAATGGATTTGGATGAAACATTAAATTTTTAACTTCCAAAATGCATTAAATTTGAAATTTTGAGCATACACTTAGATGCCTAATATACATGATAATAAGCATTCCAACACTCAAAAGGATCTATTTTTTTTCCCATAAACTTAGCTCTTTTCTTGCATCATTCAAAATTAAAATAATATAAATATGAATATGAAAATTCATTTAAAACAATCCTATATGAAGGAAGCCATATATCTCCACCTATTGTGAGCATAGCAAATAGAAAAACTCCCTTTCAATACATAAAATAACAAGAGAAATATCTTCCAAATTCAAGTTTGAAAATAATAGAGAAGAGAGTTTCTTTGAATCATAAACCTTTGACAACCTTTATCACTCACAAGCAATCCAATTCCAAAGTCAATCCACTTCCAAGCAAAATCAGATTCCAAGCTATTCAAAGAAGCATCTTTTGAAAGAGAGCGGTGAATGTTTTCAAACCAAGAAAATACAAACCTTCTCTTTTCTTTTTAATAATTCTCTGAATCCCTTTTTAATTTTTCCCCCATTTCCCACTTGAAGACTATTTCAAATAGAAGGCTTTTCAATAATGGAATATTTTTCTACTCAAAGCATTTTCATTATTTTATTTTCTTTCAAACATTTAACAAATTACCTTTGCACCAAATATAAACTAAAGTAGTAGATTGCAATTAATTTGTAATTAAAATTTTCTCATGCTAATAATCCAATAAGACAATACAACACAATTCATTTAAATTTGATATTTTTCTAGTGATCATATGAGATCGAAACAAATTAAATGAAATTATATTAAATTTCCAAACATATCAACTCAATTTTCCACAAGTATTTTATTTCTAAAGAATAACTCACTTTTTCCTCAATCACCTTAGGAATCACCATAATATTTCCTTTCTATTTTTTCTCATGCATTCCCTTGAGAGTACTGTGCTAGATGTTGTTGAAGCCATTAATGAGAATAAAAATTTCACCATCCTTCACCAAGGGCTCATTTCTAGGCTTTACCATTTTCATTCGGCCCTTTGCCCTCCTCATCCCATTTTTGTGGTTGATGTGTCTCATCCCGCCTCTATCGAAGAAGCTCCGATTTCTTCTACCCCCCCGTCGGCTAGCATCATGGACACCCCTGGGCCAAGTAAGAAGAAATGCATTAAAAACCCTGCCTTGAAAATTTCACTGCAAGACACCTCCCCCTCTCTTGGGCCCGTGGTGGAAAGAAAAGAGAAAAAATGCACAACCCCCACCCCGAGAGGCAAGGCCAAAGCCTCAAAGAAGACAAAATTTCAGCTCCACCAAATTGACTTGGATATTGAGATCACTGAGGAGACTAATACTCTTCACCAGTCTAATAGACTGGTTACCAAGTAGGAAAAAGGGAAGAGTTTCAAGGAGGTTTCAGATTCTAACAACGGGGACGAGAGTGAGAGTAGGAGTAAGGAGGTGAAGGAAGAGGGTGAGGAGGCTTTTTCGGGTTCTGCTAGCAGCTCCTCCCATGTTTTTGAAAGTCTTAAAAAGGGCCCTGCCAACATTAAAATCAAGGAGGCCAAGCCTTGCACCTCTAACATTGTGGAGGGTAAAGTTCCTATGGAGGAAGGCCATAGCAAACAGGATGCTACCAGCGAGGAGATTGTTAATATGAAAAAAAATTGAGAGCTTGGAGAAAAGACTACAAGATGTTACTTGGTTTTCCTTGAAGATTATGCACAGGTCTGCCACTACGCTTTGTCTGTTGCAGAAGGATATGGCTGCTAACGATGTGGAGGAAGATCCTGTCAGCAAAGAACTGCTTAAGTTCCTCTTTGAGGACTGGGCTACGATTACTCTTGTTAAGCCATGCATTGGGAAGTAGATTTAGTTTTTGGTGG
The DNA here is from genome assembly GCA_007258455.2 of Sequoia sempervirens. Taxonomy (NCBI): domain Eukaryota; kingdom Viridiplantae; phylum Streptophyta; class Pinopsida; order Cupressales; family Cupressaceae; genus Sequoia; species Sequoia sempervirens. Next base: position 67,012 of record VDFB02041746.1, read on the forward strand.
GTTTTGGTTTTTTGGTCAGGGATGGTTGTATCAGCCTTCGATCATGTTTTGTTTTGTTAAAGACATTGTTAATTTCTTCTATGATTGGTATGATCCTTAGTGGTCTATATCTTTGCTGACTTTATATCATGCTTTCATGATAGACTCTCCTAGTAGCTTTAGCTCGATTGTGTGTTTTTTGTATTGTTTTTGATATGTTTTGCTTAGGGTGATGGTCTAGTTTTTAGACTTGTTGTCACTATGTTGTTAGTGTTAGTCTGTTGCGAATGGCTGTGGTTGCCTTGTTTTAATGGGACAACACCCTTGTTTTGTTGCTTTTAATATCAAAAACTAAATACACTTTAATTTCTTTCACTAGTAATAAAATTTGTAGTGAACATATTTTCACTAAGGTGCAACATCTTTTTACTCAAAGCATTAAATATTTCATACATATGACAAACACATATTTTGAAATAACTTAAAATACAGTAGGACTAGAAAAACCATGTAAAGGACTCTCACTTTACAAGTTCAAACCAAAAAAACATACAAATGTTGGAAGCACCATTGATTCTTATCTAGGTTTACATAGGGATTCACAAGACTCATTTCACACTCAGCTGAGTGAAATGGAGGTTATCAAACATGTTTTACCCAATGTCACCATCTCTAAATAAATCCTCATTGGGAAAAACAAATGTACTTGTATACTTAAGTAAAATATTAGGTATACCTATTCCATTAAAGAATAGCCAAGTAAGTGCAATAAATACCCAATATAGCATAATATCTAGATGAATCCATAAATCATCACATTTAAACTAGAATTAATCTATGATAAGCATGACTTGAACATAAAGATGTAGAAATCACTAGTAATCTAGAATGCTGAATCAAATATAATAAACACATCTATATCATATATAGTGAAAATAGTGAAATAGAATTAGTCTAATAATCTAAACATATAAAGCACAACAAATGCATCTCATAATAAATAATATAAGATCTAGATACTAATACAAAATCTCATCGACAAACACATTAATAATAATACAAAACATTATCGCCAAAAACCAAAAATAGAATAAAACCAAAATTTAACAATACTACAAAACAAAACTACCTGATTAATTAAAAAAGTTTTATAAAGAAAATAATGATGCAAATTAGTGAAGAATAACATGGTCCTTGTGAACATTAATTTGAATTTGATCAGAATTTAAGAAGCAAATTGACATAGTTTTTTGTATCACCCAACAAAAGTGCTTGCTATTCACTTGCAAGTGACCAATCTTCAAAACCGACGCCACTTTTTCCAGCCCTATCAAGCTTATTAAAAAAATTAAGGAAAATGTGACATTGCCGTTACAGCTGAAGCACCCTGACACATTTTAGAGCTGAAGGCAGCCAAAATCAACTTTGTGCCGTTCCAAGAGTTTGAAAATTGGTTACGAAAGTGGTTGATAATCTTTATCATCCTGTTTGATGACAAACATTCATGACAATAAGTTAAGGGTATTCTATGACAGTGCACCAATTGATTTTCCTACTATTTGATCAGCTTAGAAACATCAAAACATTTTGCTAGAAGCTTTTTTCCATGTCTTTTATCTCACAGAATTTATCATTCTTAATTTAATAGGAATTTCCCCAAAATCAGTCTTTCTCTTAAAAGCAGAGTGAAAAGTGCATACCTTTATTATATCATCAGTAACTATGGGTAATGATGATGAATACACTCTGTCTCTTGCATTTCTTGCCTACCCACAAGACAACCAATGTTCGTGTGAGTAAAACAATGTAGTAGGTGTATTTCTACATCCATGGATAATATTCAGCTAGATTCAAAGCAACCATTCATTTTTATGGCCAAATCAACACACTGTAAGGAGGAAGATGGTAGATTTAGTATCTGAGAGCAAAGCAATTTGTTGGTCTAGATACTATGTGCATATTGTTACTTACTTGTTGTTCCCAGCCTGTACATATTGTTACTAGGAATAGTAAAATTGTTTGTGCGAAAAGGCCACAGATAATTCCGAGCCAGAGTCCCTGAAATATCCATGAAATTTGGCATAAGCAACAAATTAAAATGTAAAAAGTAATATTCTATTCTTTTATTTGTAAACACCAGCATTTTCCCTACAGCCTACAGAGAGTTGTGTGCTTTCTCTACTATTGCTAAGAGGAAAGGAACCAATTCTCTTCCACGTCAAGTACTTTGGCAATTACTTTGTGGTTTTATATGTTAAAATACAGCCAAGTCAAGCTTGTGATGGAAAATAGTCTACAACCATGTAGCAAAGAAATCTAGACAGTGAGATATAATATGACGTTAGCTTTATGCCTACATGTATCATTAACAATTTCTAGTTTCTGGCATCCTATTCTGAATGAACAATTTTAAAATGAGCATATTATCAGTCTCACCTTTACATATGACTGCTTCATAGCATGCCTTATGACAGGGAAAATAACTTATATTCTCAGACTGCTGCTGGGAATGGTCTAATCACAATTATAATTTCAATAACAGTTCTATTTTCAGTTATCATTTATCTGTCAAAAATCTTACTCTAACAGGTAAGTTAAACTTTATTTCTCTTTTCTTTTAGGTTTCAAACCTCCTTGAATGTGGTTCTGCTGTTTGGTTGGTTGGGACCTTTCTTGTCCAAGGCAAATTTCTTTGTGAGTTTTTGTTTCTTGCTGTTGTAGCTTTTTTTGTTGTACAAGGTTTTGGGTTCTTTCGAAACCTTCTCTGATTCATACTTCCAATCAAAAGCACTTTTAGTAATGAAAAAAAATTATTTTTTTGGAAAATTCTCCTCTATTTCTTAAGCATTGAAAACATAAATTTCAGAGCTTTGTAAATCAAATCAGTGGGGAAAGGGTAACTGACCCTGCCACCAATATGCAGTACAAAGGCCAAAAGGACAGCTATAGGAATGCCAACCATGTAGTATGCCCCAAGATTAACATAAGCACCCAACTTTTGCCACCCACATCCTCTAGCAATGCCTGAAATATTATTTTCAAAACAACCATTACATCTACAGAAAGCGCTGTTATGCTATGATGACTTTGAGATGAATATTTTTGTAGCTCCAAATATGACTATAAAGGGTAAATCTGAACCTGAAAGAATGCATTGGAATGCATCCAAACATGACGAGGCTGCTAGCAATGGGATCATGCTTGCAATATAATCAATGACCTCCTTTTCATTGCTGTAAGCATAGCCCCAAACATTTCGTATAGAGAATAAAAGACATACTATCATGACTGCCTCCGTGATTGCTATGAAGAACACCACATACACTGCTAAGCAGGCAGCATGTGAGCGACCAGCTCCCAGTTCATTTGAAACTCGTGTACTGCAATGTGAACATTGTGAAAAGTTTAGATTGAAAATGATATTGATTAAATCTTTGATAGGTTAAATGATTCTTAGTTGACTAGGTTAAATGACTAACAGAAATAGTAGAAATTTACAAGTTAGCTGTAAAATTTAGTTACCTTACAGCAGCACTAAAACCAAACGGAATCATATAAGCTAGAGAAGAAGTGTTAAGGCTGCAAAATATCAAAACTAGCTCAGATAAAAACGAAGCAGATGCAATAAAATCCCCTAATTAAGATTCATTTATAATTAAACTTCTTATATCATACTTCATAATTAAAATTTTCACATTATTGATTATACATACCAGATTGAAAGAGCTGATGTCTCAAGTTTTGGATTGGGCAACAGACCTGACAAGAGAATAAGTATTTCAAAGGACCACCACTGCAAGCTGTTGACACCCATGGAATAATGAACTAACAAAATAAGTTTAAAAACCATTCTATTATAATCTACCGTACATCATTAACAACTTGTAGTATAGTATGATGAACAAAACTGTATCTGGTCTATAGGTCAAAATGTTCATCACGTGCTATGAAATTCGAATATTGGGAAGGGTTAAAGGAAGTATATTAACCACAAAAATGTTATGAAGTATTACATAGATAACTTAGACAAAATTTTGCATCTAAGAGATTAAAGTAGTATACCAGATCATGAATGCAGATGGAATGGCAAGCTTGAAAAAATGTTTAATATCATGCAAAGCCTCCCTTGTAAAGGATGTCCATGTCTTCTTGCATGCGGGTGAAATTTTAATATATAGTAAAAGAAGTGTCACGTTGACCCAGTAGGAAATGCTGTTTGCCAAGGCAGCCCCTTTATTTCCTAATCCACTTTTAAATACCAGAGCCCAGCAAATGGGAACATGGAAACACAAAGTAATTGCAGAGCATATCATCATGGGAAAGACAATGCTTTGTGACTGGAGAAATCTTACAAGGGGTTGAAGAGCTGCATAACCAAACAGGCTGGGAATCATCCATCTGGCGTATTTCCCTGCTTCAAAGGATATTAAAGGGTCCTGCCCCAATGCAATTAGAATGTTGCCTATGTATGCCCACACCACAGCAATCGGTAGGCTCACACAAAAAAGAGCAAAAAATGCCCTTTGCACATGAATCCCAAGCTGATGGTATTGCTTTGCCCCATAGGCCTGTCCACATAGTGTTTCCAATGTACTTCCCATTCCCATCTGTACAAATAGAAGAGAAAAACAGTTGGTCTTCCATGCAACATTGCATTCATGACTTCTTAACAATCTTAAATCTTCCCTTTTCTGAATATACTTACTGTAGACTTCAAAAGTCTCCAAAAAGAAGTGAAACATAATAAATGCTGAAATTATTTTTAGGGTCAATTCAGTGTGGCAGGTATGCAGGAATCAAAGTTACATTTTTTATTAGGTTTCCACAGAAAGCTTTTCAAAAATTCATCAAATAAGGAGAAGGCTGATTATTGTTCGTTTCCGAGGATAATAGATTAAAAAAATAGTTCGGATTTATACAGTTTGCTTTTTAGCATTATATTACAGTCATGAAAGCAGATTACCAACCTCAAAATTTAATTTTAATTTTGTTCTCTAAACCTTAGAGCTCAGGTTCAAAATTCCAATACATGATCAAAATTAGTGGCAATATTTGTATCTGCTGACCTACTGTGGAGCTACTGTGGTTGAAAAGAAGGTTAATTTAATAAATCATTTAATAGATATAATAAATATCTTAAAACATGCAGCAAAAACTATTGAAAACAGAAATAGGATGTATATTTAACACCTGGGTGTAGCCTATCTACAAGAACATCAAAAGCTTGTCATATGATTTGAGTCTGTACTTGGGATCTTATACAAAAAAAAAAGTAAGCACATAATGTTTCAACAGTGCATCATTATCAAAATAATACTTCCGGGATCAAGTGCAGTAGTTAATGTCTCATAAGTAGTAATTTGTGTTTTTCAACCATCTAACTGGAACTCGAATGGCCCACTTGCAATCACAGACTCAAACCCAATAACCAGTATTTCCAAGCAGGTTGGTCACCCATTTTCCCAAGTCCACATAACTTGCAACCCTATTTCAAAACCTTGAAGCAAGTATTGTGCCTGATGAGCATCTTATTATTAAAGCAACCTGCTTCAGCAGTGCATCATTATGAAATATTTACTCAGTTGCAGGACCAAAAAAGTCATCAAATATAGGTTGCAGGGGATGGCTTATCTATAAAACAGGGCTATTTGATGTCTTGTGATTCTACCCTTTACAATGGTCATTTTCTAGTTCAAGATGTATGGAATCATGTACATTAGGACTCAGTGCAACTAAGCATTTAAGGACACCCTGGAAGGAAAAGAATCCAGATTCTGAGAGAATGCTTTGATTTTTCAACCTTTCTAAAGCTTTTTCCTTTTTGGGAATTTAAGAAGGAAAAGAATCTCACGAAAGTATTCCAACTATAAACTCTTACAACAAAAGCAAACCAAGGTTTTTAAATTATACCATCACACTGAAGCCGGAGAAGCTTGCAAAGGAAGTAGCAATAGATGCACTAGAGAGCGCAAGCTCCCCTAAATGCCCCACCAGCATAACAGATATCACCTGCAAGCTAAATTGTAACAAACTCACAAAAGCCATAGGGCCTGCTATCCAGAATTGTTTCTTAATTTCCTCCCATACTAGAGCGACACTACACTTCACTTCATCCTGCTCATCTCCAAATATAACCGTTTCCTCCTTGGCTACAAGAGGCTCCAGCACATCACTCTCATGTCCATGTATCTGAATTGAATCACCTCTCTCCATGGTTGATCGAATGGAAGATCTACATTCAACCAACTTATAAGCCGGTTTGTATGTTTATACTTATAGCATAAAGAATATTGAATCACCTCTGTAGAAGAAACGATAAAAACAAAACAAAAAATAATCTTCCACTTTATCACAAGAGTTTTTAAATTCTATATTGGTAAGGGAATCATAATCTAAGTTGACGGTCACCACAGCCATTTGTCTGCTTTTGTGCCATACAATACAATACAATTTCCAACAGGCCGCCATGTAAATTGAAAATTCTGATCACGAAACGACGGTAGGAGACCCGTATGCACTAAAATATACAGTTTGAGGTACCTCTTTTTGTCTCTCCTAGCAGTACGTTTTTATTTTAGTACATAAATGACCTTAATGATATAATACAAGCAATTGGACGCATAGGTTAAATAGTATGCCAATAGTTTTAATCTTCACCATCAATGTAATCATAATTAATTTTCACCTATCTCTCCTTAATTTTCACATCTATCATAATTAATTATTTACTAAATGAATATAATAAGTTGTAAATAGAATAAATTAATAAATGTATTTTTATAAATAATATAATAATTGAATAAATGAATTGTACTTCTTGTGAACATTGTAACGTGAATCTAAAAATAGTCACAATGACAAAAAAGTATCACACAATAGGGGAGAGGACCCAGTACCTGAGCATGTTTCAATAGTTGTGATAGTAGTTGTTTATATAATGCCCAATATTTTTATCAATATTGGACCAATAGTTGTGACTTTAAAGTTGATAGTGTTGATGATGACTACCTATAATTAAACAAAATGTATTCCTTTGATCTAAAAAGCAACCAATCATGTGATTCCACATCAGCACTCAATAAAACATGCTGTGAATGCACAAGTATTGGTCTCACTTTTTTTTGGGCCTTTTTGGACACCTTGACAAAAAAATGCTGATGTGGCATCATATTTGATGATGTGGCCCTGAAACCTTAGTTATAAGCAGGGGACTTGCCAAGTAAGCTGTTGTAAAAAATTGGGAGTGATTTGAAATTTCCAAGTAGGATAATTAGAAGCGTGAAGTTAGGGTGCACAACTACTGGGTCCTCTCCCCTACAAAACCAATAGTTTTTAATCTTCATCAGTCAATGTAATCATAATTAGTTTTCACATCTATCATAATTAATTATTTACTAAATGAATATAATAAGTTGTAAATAGAATAAATTAATAAATGTATCTTTATAAATAATGTAATAATTAAATAAATGAATTGTATGTCTTGTGAACATTGTAATGTGGATCCAAAAATAGTCACAATGACAAAAACGTATCACACAATACAAAATGAATATCACATCTTTATTCTAGATGAATAGTAATTTTGTCTTGATTGATTTTTTTAGCAAAGCAAGTTGAACATATGAAAACTTCTACAAAACAAAACATGAATTAAATAGAGTCAAGCAAAACATGAATTAGATAAATTCAACCATAAAAACTCAATAAATAATTCAAACCATTCAAACAATAATTTTGTACATTATTAATGTTATAAATCCTACATACTATTCCTAATACTGCAAAATTCCTTAGTAATTCTCTATCAAAGTTGAAATAATACAAATTATCAAAGGTCAATAACATCACAAAACCTAATATCATTAACTGTCTCCAATGGGTCTCTACCCCTAATTGGTCTATAGAAAACCTCATCCTTGATTCCTTCACCCTCATCTCTCATCTTGCTCATGTGGAGATACAACACATATATAGATAATGTAATAGTTTGGTAGAATTCTTTGCAAACAAAGGTGTAATGATTGAAGGATAAATGGTAGATCATGTTATTTATTTCTTTGTGAGGTGGCATTGATCACACAACTTGACAATTTTGATTCCCTATAACATTAGGATATCCCCTATTTCTCCAAAAATGATGGGTCGAGCATTATTATTAGGCATAGTGAAAACCAAGAAGATTTTTTGAGACACTTATCTATTAGAGTTGAGGATTTTATTGTTTCTTCATTTTCTTTTGATGGAAAGTTATCAAATTTCACTATAGAAATGAAGAGCAATTGCTGGTGAGTGACAAATTAGAAGAGGGTAAACATGGGAGGAGATTGTAACAAGATTGAACCTTTGTCCTACAAATTAGTGAAGAAAAATAAAAAATATGGAGAAATCTTCAAAAGGGCATCCTTACTCCCTTTATGGAGAACTTGGATAGCTTCGATATACTTTATTGGGGGAATATGTCAAAAATTGGAACTCTAGGGTTGTTACCCTATGGGGTGTCAAAGCTTCCCAAAGGATGATGAAATAGTTAAATAAGATCAAACTAGGTATGTAGGTTCTCCCTTCCATGGTCATGGGATGAGGGGTGGGTTCAAAAAGATGGGGGGCCAAAAAGTGGCCAACCATCTTTAAATTTTTTTTAAAACTTCATAATGTGCTCATGTTATAATAATGTGAGAGTGTTATAGCCTATTATAACAAAAAAAAACTTTACATCATCCTTATTTATGTGTTTTCCTGCTAACCTACAACCTTCAAACCCTCAAGAGCACGCTCGCATTATTGGAGAGCCATTTCTTCATCGAATCATCCTTGAATCTTTGCCAAAATGTTGCCACGATGTCGAGGAGGTCAAAGGAGTAAGTTTTGATTTTTTTTGTGTGAATTTGTTTCTAAATAGGTAGATTTAATAAGTTTTTTTATGTAAATTTATTTAATTTATAGGAAATGATAATCAACCTCCTCCTCAAAATTCTCCTTCACCTCAACTTGAAATACCTGCTGAAGAACAACTCCAAAAAATACCTCCAACAATTCCTTAATATGCTCCAAGAACTCAAGAAAATATAATGGGGCAAATTGAAAACAACAAAAAATAAATTGCAAGGTTGAAAGATCTTGTAAGCTTAGCCTCACATAGATCCATGCTTGCTCAATCACTTGAATGATCGATGTTATCAAACATAGATTCAATTAGTAAGCAAATAACTAGTTGGTCGGATAAGAGAAGAGAGTATAGATAATTTTATGCTGATACATTATCCTATAAACAAGTGAAAGATGAGAAAATTACAAAATTTGTCTTGTATTCCTTATTCACAAACCCTAAAACAAATCAACCTTTACACCCTTCAAGCAAGAGGTTCCCTATCCATTGGTGCAACCACCAAGGGATAAAGAACCATTTTTGGCAGAGGTGGTGGATGGTTTTTGACCATCCATCATGCAACAACAATGAGGTGCCACAATTATTTTTGAGGAAACTCTACTATGAGTTTATCCTCAATAAAATCTAAAACTATTTTGATATGTGGGAGTTCCAGGGTAGAGGTGGAGGCTCCGCACAGGATAGAGTAGGGGCACGCCTTGACCCACAGTGGCCAGGAAGATGAGCACTCGCTAGACCAGTAAATGAGCATGTGGCTATCCCTTTCATTGTGAAGGAGAGTGTTGAGGTCGAGACATTGTAGTCGATTAATTCCTTGACCCAGAGCATCATACAACATGCCAGTCTTGTAGAACAGGGTGAGCGAGGTGATTCTTCAGGAAGTAGAGTTCCTCCTCAGATTTTTAAAGCTTGCAAGACACCCTTTGGTTATGACCCCACACATAGTCAAGATGCAGGTGCACAACTTTACACATCTACAACTAATCAAATGGTGATGAAAGATGCCCTCCTTAATGAGGCATTCAGCCTTGATAGTTAGGTAAATGCTAGGCAAGTTCATTGAATTTAATTTATTAAGTTTCATTTTTGAAATGCAAGATTAACTAAATTAGTTTAATGTTTATAATGAAATTTCAGGGTCATAGCGTTCATTCAGTTTTCAATGGTCCATCACCTCCTTATTACACAACAACATGTACTTTCGAGGTACATGTAGGCTTGGTTTGTCGAGCATGAGGCTCGGCCACAACGATCCCATAATGCAAGTGCATTATAACCTATTAAAAACAAAAACAAAAAAAATTAATTCATTCTTTCATTTGACTGTGTTTTTTCTCTTGCCCATAGCTAAAAACCCAATTTTCCACGCCCACATTTTGGGAGGAGGTATTTTGCAAAAAAAATCATCAACAGTTGTTGTTTCATCGTGAGGATGCCGCCACGTCGACGAGGAGGTGTGAGAGGTAAGGATTTTTATTTTTTTTTGAATTTGTTAGTTTTAGGTTTTTTTTTATATTTATTTTTTGAATTTGTAGGAGATGTTAATCAACCTGTAAACCCTCCTCAAAATCTTCAAGAAGCACAACAACAACAAGAGGAAAAAAATCCTCAACAAGCACAACAACAACAACAACAAAATCCTCAAGTTAATCAACCACAACCTCAACATCCTCCTGACACTCAACAAAACTTAATGAGTGAAATTGAGAACAATAAAAAACAAATTGAGGATTTAATTAGGAGGTTGAACAATCCAAATGGTTCAACCATGGAAAGAATGACTCTGACAACTTCACTGAAAGAAATGTTAAAACATGTAGATTCAATCAACAAAAAATTAACTAGTTGGAAAGATAGGAGGCAGGCAACTAGGGCTTATTACCAAGATAAATTATCATATAAAGATGTAAAAGATTTAAAAATTACAAAAGGTGATTTGTGTGCATTATTCATTGACCCACGATCAAATGCAAATCTTACCCTCAATGTGAAGAGGTTTTCTATTCATTGGTGCCACCACCAAGAGATTAGGAAATTTTTGTGGGATAGGTGGTACATGGTTTTTGATGACCCACCATTAAACAATTGTGAATTCTAGCAGTATTTCCTTAGGAAACTATACTGTGAGTTCATCTTGAACAAAATCCCAAATTATTTTGATATGGGGGACTTCCAGGGGAGAGGTGGGGGGTTGGCTCAAGATAGACCCGATGCACTGTAGGATCCTACGGGGCAAGGGAGATGACCTCTCGCTAGGCCGCCTCATGAGCACATTGTCATCCCTTCCATCGTGAAGGAGATTTCCGATGTAGAGACTTTGCAGGCCATCAACTCTTTGACCTAGAGTGTCATCCAGCATGCTAGCCCTATTCTATAGCACCATCTAGGAAAGTCTTCGAGTGGTGGGCTTCGATCCCATTTGTGTCAATCTTATGAGGCAGATTGTTCATATGACCCCACCGACACTCAGGAGGCTGCTATGTAGGATCCATCTATAGCTATGGAGATGGAAAGGGCAGCTGACATTTTGCATGAGGCCTATGGCATTGATACTCAGGTAAAAGTTAGCATGTTCATTGAATTTAATTTATTAAATTTTGATTTTGAAATGCAAGATTAACTAATTTAGTTTTATGATTTTAATAAAATTGTAGGGTCACAGTGTTGATATTGGATACATCGGCCCTACACCTACTTATTTATCCACTGCACCTACCGTTGAGGTATGTAACTAGTAAACAATTATAAATTTATTACATGTTAATAGCATTGTTTTACGAATGGTATTTTAATATATGATTTTGGATGTTGAATAGGCTAATATTAGAGGTTTTGAGGGAACACCTCCTAGTGCTAGTGGATTTAGTCAAACCTACACATAGGTAATAGAATAAAGAGTTTAACTAATGAATTGTACTTAATAGATTTGTGTAGTTTATATTCATATCATTGATTACATTGCATTGCACATCTTTCAAACTCAAAGCATTACTTCACATTCCATAACTAATAACTAGATGTTGATAGATGACAAAATTTCAACTACAATATAGTTTTTTAGAAAGTCAACATAAGCAGTGATGCAATTACTTTACATAGCATAAGTAATAAGTCTAGGAGTAGCTTCTAATTGCATTTGTTTGTAATGGCATTCCATGAGACCACTTTTTACTGAGGCGTCTTTTCAAAAAGTTCACTACCTTGTCTATGCTATGGATGCTTGGAAGGAATATATGAAAGAATAATAGTAAGCAATAGCATATACAAGGCAATGAGTTGTTTAAAAAAATTGCCTCAAAGAAATGCGGTCTCATGGTGATGTCCATCACCATGAGACCCAATTTCTTTGAGGTACTTTTTCAAACAGCTCCCTGCCTTTTCTATGCTACCACATTTTCCATACATGTCTACCAAAGCATTTTATCAAACAGTTCATTTCCTCACTGCTATGGCTAAAAGCTTAAAAAAGGTGCTTTCCAACAAACTATGGATGCTTGAAAAAAATCTATCAAAGCATAATAGTAAGCAATAGCATAGACACGGCAATTAGTAGTTTGAAAAAATGCCTCGAAGAAATGCAATCTCATGGTGATGGAATGCCATTCCACCACCATGAGACCACATTTCTTCGAGGCATTTCTTCAAACAACTCACCACCTTTTCTATGATATCACATTTTCCATACATGTGTACCAAAGTATTTTATCAAACTACTCACTTCCTTGCCGCTATGGCTAAAAGTCTAAAATAGGTGATTTCCAACAAACTATGGATGCTTGGAAAAATTTCTATCAAAGCATAATAGTAAGCAATAATACCATAGAGAAGGAAATGAACTATTTGAAAAAATGTATGAAAGAAATGTGGTCTTTTGGTGATGGAATGCCATGACATGCATTTGTTTGTAATGGAATTCCATCACCATGAGACCCCATTTCTTTGAGGCATTTTTTCAAACAGTACACTACCTTCCCTATGCCACCATAGTTATCGTACATGTCTACGAAAGCATTTTATCAAATGGTTCATTGGCTTGCTACTATGGGTAAAAGCCTAAAAACACATGCTTTCAAAAAAGATATGGATATGGAAAATAGTAAGCATGATATTCAAGAATATATAGTTTAATAAGTACTCAAAATTTTGTTCATTATCTCATACATTATAATTCATGACGTGGATCGCTATTGTAGTTTTCATGATTGAATAATTTTTTGTTTTATTTTCAGATGTTGCAAGTGGAGACACCTCTGAATGTTCAAATGGCAATGGACATCAGTGTTTCATTTTCTATAGAATCCTCGATGGATCTAATAGGGGAGGTATGAGGAAAATTACTAAATTTCAATTTACATTCATTGTTATAGATGTTAGTTAGTGAAAAATCAAACCATTATTGATTCGTAGTTTAATTTCTATTTGGATGGTTTATACAGGGCTTCAACACGCCTCAACATGGGAATTCAAATATTTCCCTCGTGGAGAGTGATCATCAGATGGCAGTAAGTTATTATTTTGTTAAATATATCATTTTTTTAATGTAATTTCTATATATTAATGTCTTTACTTCTTATTGTAATAGATAAGACTTCACCAAGAACTAAACACTAGGAGGAGGAGCAGGAGCACTCCTTGACCATAGCAAAAATGAGTGACAGACGTATCACCATCCGATTGACAAACAAAGGGAAAGAGTTTATTTCGAGAGCTTGGAGAGTGATAACTTTTGATTCCAAAGCCCTTTGTTGTATGCCTATATGGCATTTTTGTACATATTTTGTATTGGATATATTTGACATTGTATGCCTATATGACATTCTCGTAAGCCTATATGGCTATTTTATACCTATATTTTATACTTATATAGACATATATTGATGTATGCCTACATGGATATTTGGTTAATACAAATCTATATTATCGATGGTGTCCATATTTGCATTATAAATCCATGGTTCAATAGATATGAGTTACGTGTATTCAAGTGTATGTTTTACAACTTACGTATATACTTTGTGACTTACGTGTATTCCAATGTATACTTTGTGACTTACATGTTTTTATGTGTATACCTTGTATTCATGCATATACTTTGTATTAATTTGCGTATACTATGTGTAGACATCTAAATTTGACCACTTCCATATGGTCAAAGTCGTCTCCTTAATCATCCCTTTACTCATTTAATTAATATTTTGTGTCCTACATAAGGTTTCGAAAGTATTTAATTTAATAAATACTTTTCCCCTTTTTCCTCTCTAAATTAAATAAATGCATCACTTTATTTAATTTAGTCATATTATCTTTTGGGAATTTTAAATTTATTCTTTTAAAATTCTTCACTCTCTCTCTCATTGTCACATCCTCCAACTTTTGCAAGTTGGTCTCTAATCCTTCTTACCAATCTAACCCCCTTTCTTAGTCATAATTAATTTATGATTAATATGTGCACACCACTAATCATCATTAGGGTCCCATCCTCCATAATTCCCCACTTGCCTTTAATCTCTCATTAATTTATCTAATCAAGTACTTGCACAACCTTAATCACCTAATTAGGTCAACCTAATCCCCATATCATTTATGGAATGTTTCCTTAGTCAAATTCATTAAAACCTTTCTCTTTTTGAAGAAGGCACTCAATTCCCCATGTGAATTTTTAATTCACATTTAATCCCCCAATGCATTTAAAAGAATTTTTAATTCCTTCTCTCAGCCCTATGAGAATATTTGAGAAATTTTTAATTCCTCACATGTCCTCTCACCCACATGGGGACAAGGACCTCTTTTATGAGGAGATCTTGTCCAATCCCAAGGTACTATGTACTACCTCCATGTCATGTACTCTCATTTCCACCTCATGTCCACATCACCTTTTTCAAACCACTTCACTTGCCACATGTCAAGATGTGAGGACTTGTGTGTTCTCAAATCACCTTAGCCCTACATCTTGATCTTGGTGGCTCAATCTCAACCGTCCATTTCCCTAGAGAATTCAAAATTCTCCATAAATACCCCCTCTTTTCTCTCATTTTAGGTGAGATCATTTATGCTAGCCAAACTCTTGCAAAAAATTTCTTTGAGCCATACTTAGCCAATTTTCCATATTTGCATCCATTTTTTATTCATTTTCCATCCTCATCCCATATCTTAGCTTACATCTCTTGCCATCCAAGGAGCATACAACATCGAAGATCGAAGGGCCAACCAAAGGGGAACTCAACAAGGTAAAATCTTTCATTTTGCTTTGCTTAGTTTATCTTTAGGCTAATCTTGAGGTGTAGGGTGTTTTTAGTGTTGTTTCACACTCTTTGATTTTTTGTTCGTATTCTAGCAAGTAAATCCACCCTATCACATTTCTAGCATGCCCGGTGGGACCCACAAACAGGTTTCTTGCTTTCACATTTGCTATTTTTTGACTTTTTGTAGGTACAGGTTATAGACAGGCGAACCCGACCCACAAAGGGGTGGACCTGACCTATAGAGGGGCGGACTTGACCTTCTTGGGGCAGGGGTGCTGTCATAATAGTGGTTTACAATTCCTGAGAGGAATGAATTTTAGCTGAAATCACATATTTTTAGAAAATATAATGATTTAAGCCTTAAAAAGTTCCATTTTAAGGATTCCAATTGAAGAGGGTTTGATCAAATCACCTTAGATCAAACCCCTTGGATAGAACCTCGCTAGTTTTAAACCATACCTATAAATGCATCTCCTTTACACCTATCAAAATGCTGATAAAAATCACTTTTGATTTAGATTTTGGGGGATCAAATGAATTCATTTAAAATTTATTTCAAATAATTATGGTATTCCTTAGAACAAGTTATCCAATGAATATAATTTTAATATGTTTTGGTTTTGTTATGTATTTGTTTTAAGTTTTATTAAACATAGGTTTTTCATCAAAAATAAATTTTTTGTTCTTCACATGTGGAAAAAATAGAAGATTATCAAAAAAAATTGAAAAATATGAGTGCACTAAATATTGAAGTCCTTGATCCAACAAAAATAAAATAAAATTTTGACATATACAAAAAGTTATTGCTATACACCAATACCGTGGTCCGAATTGTAATTCGCTTTGACTTTGAAACTTGATTAAGGAAAAATATTCAATAAAAAAACTATCTAACCAAGTGGAAGCACTAGATATCCAAGTTACAAATCTAAAATTGAAAGAATTAGAATTTTATCCTTCATGGAAAAAAAAGTTAGGCTTATACGATGTGCCACTTTTAAAATGTTGTTTTCTAAAAATCTATTTTCATGGGAGATGGAAAGAAGTGCAATTTGATTCCAAAAAATTTTTGAAAAATATTTTAGAATCTACAGACAAAATTTGATGAGACTCTAGTTTGCACCATCTTCAAATTCCTCACAGTTTAGCCGCTATAGGTGCCCAAATGTGAAGATTTAGTTAAAAATAATAATTTCAGTGTCTAATTTGGCCAAAAATTGTAAACCACTATTATGGGATCACCCGCAGACCTGACCTGACAGACAAGCGGATTTTCCCTCCATAGGTGGACCCGACCTTGCCCAGGGGCAGACCTGCCCTCCGCAGACTCATAAATTGATTTTTTGCAAAATTTTCACGAAGGGGCAGACTTGACCTGTAGACAGGTGGACCTGCCCTCCAGACAAGGGGACCTGTCCTCCAGACAGGCGGACCTGACCTCTAGATAGGCGGATTTTCCCTAGACAACTTTTTCCAGAAGGTAAAATTTTAGTTTTTAACACTCCTTTTGATTGTTTTAAGAGTTTTTAACCCCTAACTTAGGCACATAGTTTAACTAGGAGTTTCAATTAACCTTGTTTGTCTTGTTTTTTGGTGAGCTATTGACGTATCCAATCCTCTTGTGCCATTCGGCGATCTTGGGTGACGAGAAATCATAGCTTACCAAGTCCTTTGAGTCATCCTTTTTTTATTTTTCTTAGAAGGACCTACTTGGGGATTTCATCACCCCAAGGGACTATTCCAACCATGTGTACCAGCGGGGTATATGAAGGAGGGAGAGA
Source organism: Sequoia sempervirens (assembly GCA_007258455.2). Taxonomy (NCBI): domain Eukaryota; kingdom Viridiplantae; phylum Streptophyta; class Pinopsida; order Cupressales; family Cupressaceae; genus Sequoia; species Sequoia sempervirens. Next base: position 83,904 of record VDFB02041746.1, read on the forward strand.
AAAATTTGTACCTCAATCCAACCACGTTGTAATTGGCGAAGTGTCAGGATGACGTGAAGAGTTGTTCTGAGCCTTTAAGGTTCCCAACTCACGCTTGTAACGGGTTGGTGTTCACAGTTTGGGCCTCACGTACCGGGTGTATATCTAGGACTCCCTACTAACCATGTTCATCCTAGATTAGAAGAATTTTTTGGCCATACCCTCTCTATTAGACTTAGGTTTGTGTTGTCTGAATTATATTCTTTGTACGAAACCAGTGATTGTCTGATTCATTTCGCTCAACTATATCCTTTTCATTGATGATTGATGTGTTTTGAGTCATTTTACTTATTCATTTTATCAAAATTCAAGTTTAAACCTGTCCAGGGGAAAACCTGACCTCTGAACAGGTGAACCTGACCTCTGAACAAGTGAACTTGACCTTGAACCATCCTTTTCCAACCTTTTTCAGCTAATTTTCACCAGCTTTTTCTCCATAGGTGGACCTACCCTCCCGATAGGCGGATCTGCCCTCCAGGGGCGAACCTGACCCATCCAGGGGCGGACTTGACCTATAAACTAGTCCTTTGGAGCCTGTTTTAGCCATTTTTGACCAACTTTTGCTCCATAGGCGGACCTGCCCTCCCAACAGGTGGACCTGCCCTCTGGACAAGTGATCTTGACCTCCATAGGTGGACCTGACCTTTGACCCACCCCTTTCAGGCCTGTTTTGACAAAATTTGACCATCTTTTGTTCCTTGGGCGGACTTGCCCTTCACAGGGGTGGACCTGACCCTTGATCAATCAGATTTTTTATCTGTTTTGTCATTTGGGACCCTTGTTTCATCATTTCGATCACTCGTCTCCCCATTTTGAACATCTGTACACCCATTTCAAGAATTCGTTCACCATACTAAACGTTCATCCCCTTAGTTCGGGCATTCGTTCACCCATTCTGAACCCACATTCTGGTTATTGTTTCCCCACTTTGGATCACCCGTATTCCATTGAAACCTCGTTAAAGTAGTCATCCAAATTGACCTAGGTGTTCATCTCTAATCGTCATCCATCAAAACTAACTTAGGGTAGTCATCCATCCTAAGTCGGTCATCATCATTTACCCAGTCAATCCACTTCAATCTCAAGTTAGATTCGGTGCCGCTATCGCACATCCACCCTTTAGTTGGTTAATCAACACCTAGCGTTACCAAGGATCACTCTTGAACTCGGTTTCAGATTCCGATCATTACCATTCATCCTAATCAATCATCAATCCAAATCAAATCATCATATCATCCAATTTAGATTGACCAATTTTCTACCAATCAACCCAATCCTATCTCATCAAACAAAATCCACTTTGGTCGAATCAAATCAATCCTATCGAGCCACATCCTTGTTGGCTAATCAATCATCAAATCAAATCAATCCCATCAAGCCACATCCTTTTCGGCTAATCAATCATCAAATCAAATCAATCCTTTCATCACCAAGGCCATCCTAGCATCCTAGTCCATCATATCATCTTGCATGCTCGTTCAGACTCAGTCACAAACAAGGAAAATGGCCGAACAACAATCCCAACCAAACATCCCTCAAGATCCAAAAAACACAGCTAATGCCTCACAAGATCCCACTAACGGAATGAACATCCCTCGAGATCCCCATAACGGTACATCATCACAATCCAATATTGATGGTCAAAACACATCACCCCCCAGGGATGAAAACATGGTCATTCAACCTAAACTTACATTTGAGGAACACTTTAGTAACCCTATCAATGTGCAAATGACAGGTCGTCTTCTCGAAAAGCATGGGGAAGAAATATTGGTCCACTTAATTGAAAAAGGTGTCAAACTTCCACTAGGAGTTGACTTATCCAAATATAGTGGTTTCACGTCTAACGTACCCCAAGGTTCAAAAAATGCGTCAGGTAGTTCCTACGTCCCCAATGTTCCTCCAGTAGAAGGTTGGCATCAATTTGAATTCGGCAACGTCGTTCTGTATCCCATCAACAATCCCCCACATCCCGCAATCTTAGTCATAGGGGCTCCTTAAACAACTGATCCCAATGATTCTTTTTCCTTTGGCATGTCACAAAACGTTATGCAACAACCGCCATTAATGCTAACAACACAACCCCTTTCAAATCAACCTCCCATCAACGTTGGGGGCACCCCTTTTACTGTGTTGCCTCCACCTTTTGGAGCCACAAACCTACCATTGCCTTCGTATGCATCTCCATAGCCTCCCCAATCTAACCTACCACCTTCATCATTGCCACAAGGTACATCCCAACTGAATGTCCCCTTTGGCACCCAACGACCTCCTTTGCAAAACACCCCTATGTTATCTCAACCGCCCCAACAGCAACAACTGCCATATAACCCTATGTTCTCTTCACAACAACCACCACACCAATCGAAAAGCAATCTTTCCCAACCTCTCGGTCAAACCATATCCTCGTTCCTCACATCCATCCTACGTCTGTGAGCCCAAACACAATACAACATCCCATCTTGGCCCACACAACATCTCACATCACATCAGCAACCACCCCAACATTATTATTACCATAACCAACAGCAGTCCCAACAACAACCACCTTATGGGGCCTCTTAGCAGTCGTAGCAGTACCTTCAATACCAGCAGGCCAATCTGCAACATCACATCCAAGCCCCTCAACAACCTACCTCACATTTTTATCAAACAAATCCACACTATACCTCACAAAAACAACCCTCGTACCAACAAAATCCCTTGGCTTACCAGCAAGGGATATCATCATCCCACTACCAAAATCCATACCTCAACATTCTGACGCTCTCTCAGTAGGATCCTTTATCATCCTACCATCCATATACATCCAACCCGCCACAAGTCAACTCAGATATGTTATAAATCAAAGCCACTTTGAAAGATCTTCAGGCTGGGACTGACAAACAATCATTCAAATTCGAAGACAAATGCCCATATCCATTCGATCCCACCATCTCATTGATCCCCTTCCTTAAACATTTTGAAATACCAAAATTTGATAGATATAGGGGGAACAAAGATCCTAAGGCCCACCTGTAAGAGTTTTACTCCCAATGTCAAGAAGTTATGCACAATGACAACTATCTCTTGCGCCTATTCCCACAAAGCCTGACAGGCAATGCCCTAGAGTGGTTCATGAGCCTCGAATGAGGGTCCATAAAATATTTTGCGAACCTGTTTGAGAAATTTGTTTCCTACTTCTCCTTCAATTTGGAGGACACTGACACCTTAGATCTCCTCAAAGAGAAATAACATGAGGGGGAAACCTTTGCTAGCTATCTTCAAAGGTGGTGTGTGCTAGCAAGCCAAATGAAAACCCCTCTAAAAGAGAAGGACATGGTCATCCTCTTCGTGGAAAACTCTCATCCCGACATGGCCCATAATTTTAGGTTACATTGTGTCACCACTTTCACCGAGCTAGTGGAAAAAGGGCCCTATCCTTGAACGTGCCCTTGTTGCCAAAGGGAACATCAAAATACATAACCATGATAAAGAAAGGTCATTTGGTGACAAGCCACATTTTTGGAACAAGAACAAGAACACAGTAAATGATAGTGTCATTGATAAAACACGTCCAAGTGGCTAATACATCCCAGAGACAACAACCATCCATGCCTAACGCCATATCCATACCATAGGGGGCACCTCGTCCTCCTCAACAGCCAAATCAGAACAGTTAGGGGAATGCTAAATGCTAGTATACTCAATTAGGAGAACCCCTGAGTGTCATCTTCAATAAGTTGTTATAGATCAACTACCTGATCACCTACCCTGTCACCAAACCGCTTGACAAATCCAAACCTAAGCCTACATGGTTTAGGGGAAATGAATATTGTGAGTTCCATAAAATCAAAGGACACACTCTGAATAAGTGTCAAGGTCTCAAAAACTATGTCCAAGATCTTATTGATCGAGGAAATATCAAAGTCGACACTAGTCAAGCTTCGTCGTCTAATGCTCAATTACAAATATATTAAAATGCCTTTCCAACCATAATCAAGGCACGAGCACCTCCAGCAACAATCCCCAAGACAACAACACAAATAACGTAAGCTATAAGAATGTACCCCTCAATTACGAGGGTATTATTCATTACATTGAGCAGGTAGAACCCCGTATATCTATGATACATGTCAAGGCCAAGGACCCTCAATGTGTTGTTACTACACGATGAGCCCACATCACTATCCCTGCAGCCTCCGCACCCGCCTAGCCAAGTCCTGTAAACTCTAAATACAACATTCTAGATCACTTAGGGAAGACCCCTGCTCAGATCTCAATCTTGGATTTGCTTAAGTCTTCTCCTGTACATTAATAAATCCTCAACAAAGCCTTACAGGAAACCCATGTACCTAATGACATTGATCTTTCATGATTCCAAGCTTTGGTAGGACACTTGGCTTTATCTTATTAGCTGCACTTCAGCCAAAATGACATGCCAAATATCGATGCCAATTATCATAATCACCCCTTGCACATCGAAGTCTTGGTTTCCCACCATAAAATAAAAAGGGTCTTGGTAGATAATGGCTCTTCCCTCAATCTATGTACTCTAAAATTCATTAAACAGGTGGGGTATACTCAAGCAGATTTAAGTAATCAAATCATCATGATCAAGGCCTATGATAATGTAGAAAGAAATTCTAAAGGAATTATCAGTCTTCCTATCCAGGTTGGACCTGTAGTTCAGTACACTACCTGTCATGTCCTTGATCTAGACTTACCATATAATCTCCTCCTTGGCCGCCCATGGCTTCACGCTATGCAAGTCGTCCCCTTCGCATACCATCAGTGCCTAAAATTCTCGGTCAATGGACAAGAGGTCACCATTTATGTTGAACCCCAACCATTTGAATATTGTCGTTGTTTAGAAGCGTCCTTTCCCCATTTACATTATTGTCCTGGGGTTGAAATGGGAGCATCTCAATCATCATCCGCTAATCCACCCTCCACCACAACAGCCACTCCATCTTCCACTACCAATCCTACAGTCACAAAAGTCCAGATCATTGACAAGGGGTGTGGTGAATACGAAATGCATATTGCTCTTAATGTAGCCACCATGCCACCATCACCACACGAGTACGGTCAACCTTCACATGCTACTCCAAAGGAAGAAAAGACCGTCACCTTCAGTGGTAAAAACATCCCTACCACCACTTTCAGGTCCCCTAGCATAAAGACAGATGCACCAGAAGAGGATATAAGTCAATGGGTATACTGAGAAGAACCCCAACCAAATCATCCTCTAAAGGAATACTTTCAGGAAGCATATCCTTGGTCAGCTAAGTTTGTAGAGAAGTACAACTACCAAGGCAGGGGCCTAGGTAAAGAAGAACAGGGGCAGTTGCAACCTATTGATACAACAAAGCTGCCAAAGAACATAGGCATCGGATACAACAAAAAGCAGAAAGGCCTTGCAACATCATCTAATACTTCCAATAGTGTTGTTGTGGGCGATGGCTCATTGGAAGACATACCCGAGGAGGAATCCATCATATGTGCCTACGATGACATCGGTCACACCGACCTATCATCCATGTTCAAATGCTTATTCGTCTGTACCATTATCCTATCCCTTCGTCACCTTGAGCTTATTGATTGGGACCTACGTGACAACACACCTATCAATATGTCTGTGGATACATATGTTGACCTTATGGGATTGGGGAAGGAAGAACACTCTAGTCACAAAATTAAGAATAAGAGAAATAAAAAATGATCATCTAGTGAAAACCTCCTCGAGGCACTTCCTGACCTTGAAAAATTAAAAATAAAGGACGCATCCAATGACAAAAATCTCGAAGAGGCGCTGAAGGATGGAGATGTTCATCTTCCCCTTGTGGGAACTCATTTATCTACATGGTCGTCCATCCTAATTGAAGAGACTCGAGAAGTTAATCTGGGCACCACCGAAACTCCTAAGATCACATATGTGGCCAAATCACTCTCAGATCCGAAATATGCAATCATTGTTCAGTTACTTCAAGAGGGTATTGTTAACTTTACTTGGTCATATTCAAACATGTTGGGCTTGGACCCTGCTTTAGTGGTTCATCATCTAGACATTCGCCCTGATGCCAAGCCTGTCAAACAGAAGCTCCACAAGATGCATCCACAGGTAGCCTTGTTATTCAAGAAGGAATTGGAGAAGTTACTAGATTTGGGTTTTATTAGACCAATTGACTACTCTGATTGGATCTCCAATATAGTACCAGTTTCCAAACCAAATGGAGACATTCGGATCTACATAGACTTCAGGGATCTTAACAAGGCCTGCCCAAAGGATGAATTCCCTCTACCTAACATTGACATGTTGGTCGACCTCACTGTAGGACATGAGATGTTATCCCTTATGGATGGTTTCTCTGGTTACAATTAGATCCAAATTGCACATGAGGACCAACACAAGACCACTTTCATGACACCTTGGGGTACTTTATGCTACAATGTTATGCCCTTTGGTCTCAAAAATGCAGGGGTGACATATCAGAGGGAAATGACGGTCATCTTCCATGACCTCATCCATATCATCATGGAGGATTATGTCGATGACTTGTTAGGAAAATATAGGACCCAAGCAGAACATCCTACCGTCCTAAAAAATATCTTTGAACGGTTGGAACATTACAAGTTACGACTAAATCCAAAAAAGTGTGTCTTCGGTGTTACGTCAGGAAAATTGTTGGGTTTCATAGTCTCTCGAAGGGGTATTGAGGTTGATCCCACCAAGGTGAAAGCTATTTTGGACATGCCACCCCCACGTAATCTTAAGCAATTAAGAAGTCTTCAAGGGAAGATGCAATCCATCTATCGGTTCATAGCCCAACTTGCGGACAAGTGTCAGCCATTCACCCATCTTTTGAAGAAAGACTCCACCTTTCAATGGACCCAACAGTGTCAGAGAGGTTTCAATAAAATAAAAGAATACTTAGCTCATCCACCGATCTTGATGCCACCTATTCCAAGGAAACCCCTCCTGCTTTATATCTCTGCCACTTCAGTCGCGCTGGGGGCATTGTTGGCAAAACATGATGAATCATTGAAAGAGAGAGCGATCTACTACATCAGTCAGACGTTGGTCAACTATGAATTAAACTACTCTCCCATGGAAAAATCATGCCTCGCAGTAGTCTTCAGCACACAGAAACTCAAACATTACATGCCCAGCCATCCGGTCAAGTTAATACCAAAGATTGATCCACTGAAGTATCTGTTATCCAAAACCACTCTACCTGGTTGCATGGCCAAGTGGGTCATGCTCCTAAGTGAATTTGACATAGAGTATGTGGAGAAAAAATCCATAAAGGGACAAGTCATAGCTAATCAGTTGGTTGAGGCGCCACTAGTAGATGCTTACCCTTTGGACACTGAATTTCCAGACGAAGAAGTTTACATAGTCATAGACGCACCTACTTGGACACTGTATTTTGATGGATCCTATACTCTTAATGGATCAGGCACAAGGATTTTATTAGTTACCCCCAAGGTGATTACATCCCAAAATCATTCAAGATAGAATTCTCGTGTACCAACAACATGGCAGAATATGAAGCCCTCTGAATTGCCAAGCAGTGGCACATAACTCACTTGAAAGTCTTTGGTGATTCATTGTTAGTCATCAAGCAGGTTAATGATAAATTCTTAACGAAAGATGATAAGTTTTTTCCCTATGAACGTATGGTAGATGATTTCAAGAAATATTTCACCTTCATACAATTTGACCAAATTCCTAGGGTACAGAATAAAGCAGCTGATGCAATGGCCACTATCGGCTCCCTGATTGACATGCCCAAAGATCGGACGAAATGTGGCTTCCTTGTAGAACAACTTTTAATCCCAACATATGATATTCCTAAGACTGACATGGTGTATGATATTGTGGTTCCCATTCCCCCTGGTACTAGGACATATACACCTATCTCCATGATAATGTTCTACCCCCAGATCCTACACACAATCAATGCAAATTCTTCATTCATCGCTCTTCCCGATACATTATCACCGGTGATAAGCTTTATCATCACGGGTATGATGGAATCCTCCTTAGATGTTTGAATGAGACTGAAGCCCATATTGCACTAACAGAAGTACATGGTGGTGTTTGTGGGGCTCACTCAAATGGTATGGCCTTGGCCAAAAGGATTTTCCGAGCTGGATATTATTGGCCTACATTAGAACATGATGCTTGTGAATTTGTGAGAAAATGCCTTCCTTGCCAACAACATGCAGATTTGATTCATACTCCAGCACATGACCTTCAACCCCTCCTAGCACCATGGCCATTCTCTCAATGGGGTTTCGACTTAATTGGAAAGATTCACCCACCATCCTCTGACGACCATACATTCATAATTACTACCACTGAGTACTTCACTAAGTGGGTGGAAGCAATGCCACTCTCACATATTGCTGGTATCCAATTTCAAAATTCATCCTTTACCATATTCTCTGCGGATATGGTATCCCATCCACCATCCTCTCTGATAATGGAAAACCTTTCAAAAACCAAGCCATGAAACACTTCTGCGACACCTTTCACATCCAACATTGTTGGTCAATGCCTTATTACCCCCAGGGTAATGGTCAGGTAGAAGCGACCAACAAGACCCTTATCTGCATCCTCAAAAAGGTTGTCAATAACATTGGTCGAGATTGGCACCTCCATATTCATCCCGCCCTCTAGGCATATCGCACATCCATCCGCACCCCTACCGGCACCACCCCCTATTCTTTAGTCTATGGCGTTGAAGCCATCTTGCCAATTGAAGTTGAGATCCTATCACTGAGAATTTCCCTAAAAAATCTTATCAGTGAGGAGGATGCTCGTGTTGCATGGCTTGCACAACTGGAGTTACTTGATGAAAGAAGAATCAAAGCCTACGATCATCTACAAGCATATCAGAACCACCTCAAGTGTAACTACAATAAGAAGGTTTGTCCTCAAAAGTTCCAAGTTGGTGATCTTGTCCTTAAAGAGAATCAACGTACTCAGCAGCACTGAGACAAGAAAGGAAAATTTGAGGCAAACTGGTTGGGGCCTTATATCATAGCCGCTAAATATGGATTTGGGGCATACAGATTGACTACTCTTGAAGGAGAGCCCCTTGAAGAACCCATCAATATCATGCATCTAAAGAGGTTCTACACCTAAGTCCACTTGGTAACCCCACCTGATAAAAAAATCAAAAAAATAAAAAAATCAAAAAATCAAAAAATCAAAAAAATTAAAAAAATTAAAAAAATCAGAAAAATCCAAAAATAGTAAAGAGAAATAAATTTGTCCTATGGTGAAAACCACCTTTTGGTGGTGTCTTGGATAAGTACGGGTGGTGAAAACCTAGTAACATGCGTCATCCTTAGAGGGCTTAATCATTATCTACCTGGCATCTTAGTTATTTTATGCTTTCATCCGCACTATCATCCTCACCCATCCCATCCTTGGCCGCTTGGTATATTTTGATTGAGCATTGGATGATGCATCTTGGCTATCCCTCATCATGAGCTTTTCAATATCATGTCCGTCTCTATCTAGACCTCATCTTATCGCGTACTTAGTCGAACTACGTTGCCCCTGCGCTGTCACGTAGGAAAGGCTGATTATTTGATTTGCCCCTGGGGTATTTTGACCATCCCGTGTTGGTCGTCCATCACTTGCCTTCATTGTCCTCTTTTCGCTTTATCCATGGTCTTTTCATGAACTACGAGGGCTCTGCACTTTCACATAGGCAAGGCTAATCTCTTATCGACCCTCGAGCCCCATAGGTTTGTAGGGTGTGTCAGTTTGTGTCCTTGTTTGACTCGTGCTTCACAAACAAGATCCCCTAGTGTCAAGACATCTGGCTAATGGAAAACATCTTGCGTCAACTGGGTCATTCTAGCCTAGTATCCATCATCGGTCTCAACAGGATGCATCCTTCCTAGCATACCTCTTCAATCCCATCCATCCCCTTGATCCTATTGCAAAGGACATTTGAAATTGATTGCGATATTTTGATGCTTTTGGACTTTGTTTATCATTTGAGCTCCCTATCAACATTTGTCATGGTTGCCTTGATCCGTCATATTATGGTGTGCTCTGACTCATCAACATAGGGGCGTATCTTGATCTTTTCTTTGTTGATGTCTTCTCGGTTGTCTCGCGTAGCACCCACCAAGATCCCTGGGGTCTTGTGTACACTGGGGCATCCTTGTGTGTTTGTGGTTATCCCAACACCTAGCCCAACCAAGGTCATTGTGACCTTGGGGTGTCAGGATAGTCTTTTTTTTTGTGTTTGTTTCATGCATTAGATGCCAACTCACCTTGATCTTACATATCAGGGTATTCAGTATCTTATGCTATAGCAAAAATCAATGCTCTGAAGATGGAAAATTTTGTTCTTAATTGTACTGCATTTCATTTCACTACATACACTCTTCATTCAGCCTTCTCCATGACCTAGGACTTGTGATTTAGGTTGTGCAAGGTCTTGACTCTTTTCCCTCTTGACCTTCCTCTCGGGATACTAAGGGTTTTTTGATAGGCGCAGTATCACACCCGCAGTACACCTATTTCCTATCTGCACTCCCATGTAGGTCCTTACTGACACTTAGGTTGGCTCATCTTTCATTCATATTACATTATAGGTTCAATATACTTCATAATTCATAGGTTGATTAGATTAAGCATCATAGTTTCATTTAATCCATACATGTCCATATTAACATTTACATCATACATGGATTATCATCCACCAAAACATATTATTGACTATTTCCTAATTGCATTTCATACCAAATATTCATATCATCCTACATTATCATCCATCCACATAGCAATCAAATATCATAAACATGTGCATACATAAACCAAATCATCCATTCTCATATACATGTGCATAAATAAATAAAATCATACATCTGCATAAGCATGAAGTCTTATAAACATTTGCATCAATAAATCAAATCATACAAGCATCAGATCATCCATCCATATATAAGCATGCGATATCATATACATGTGCGTAAATAAATCATATCATCCATCCATATAAGTATCAAATATCATATACATATGCATACATCAACTAAATTATCCATCACAAAGGACATAATGCATAGTGTCAATAAGGATTGTCTCATATCATAATCAACGTAATACAATGTACATCTCGTCACAAAAGTCTCAAGCATAATATACCACATATCCATCATATATCATCAAATAAGGTACAAAATTTAGAGATGTAGAGCACATCTGATCTCTGCCGATAAGTACTAAACACTCCATCCTGTGTTTGTCAAAAAACTAGTATCCTGTCATCTACAATTTGGCTGCTCTACTATGAGTTACCCACGTTTGATCTCTAAGGAGAGTCTGGCACTGACCCTCTATACGTGGGAGTCCCCTGGTAACCATGAAGAGGAGTCCGCCGATAGTCACTATACCCTTTGGTACGTGTCCCTAATGACTGGGACGGTGCTGGCATCTGAGGTACCTGTCTGATGTAGCGCGTTGTACATTGCGCTGGATTTGGGACAACATGCTCATATGTGCACCTCCAGTAACTTGACTCCTACATATAATCATCTCGTTGCGTAGCTTGATGCCTAACAACATTCCGCTTAAATCTATACCTGTCTCGATCTCTGCTAATAGCTCTCTGTTCCTACTCCCAGGCCTCCTATGCCACTATCAACTATTATACCTACTCTGTAGCCCTGTCTCTCTTAGCCTCTACAGCCTATAACTATGCATGTAACCTTTGTACCTCTACCCTTGGCTCGCCCCCCTCACCATGTGCTGCCTGTAGCTGAGCCTGTGTTATGTCTCGCTCACTCTGCAGTGTCTACATTTGTACCTTTGCAACATCTCTCTCTCTCTGCACGACCTGTGCCCAAGCCTCTACTGTATCCCTATCTGTCTAAAGTGCCTAAAGTCTCAACTTGGAAAAATCTCGCTCTCGCCGAAGACCTAACACTTGTGACACCGCTGTATCCCTCTCCCTCCGAAGAGACTGAACCTCTGTCTCTGCCACCTGCCTCTCACTCTTGGCCACCTGAGCACATGCTTGTATCACATCCCTATCTACCTTTATGACTTGCACCTGTGCCTGTGTCACATCTCTCTCTAACTACAACATACGTATCTCCCTCCTCATCTCCTCTCTTTGTAGCATCAACCCCATACCCCCAACTGTCTTCTCTAAATAGTCCACTCTGTCTCTAAGCTCAGCCCGCTCCCATGCCAATCTGCCTGCTCTCTCCATAAATAATCTAGCTATCTCTGCAGACCCTCTGTATCTCTGACAGTCCCTGCCCTAGTCTCTGGTGGCCCCTGCCTTGTCTCTCCTCTAATGACTTGTTGTATCAGTGTCTCTGCCACCAAATGGTCTCGCTCCCATCTCACTGCATCTCCCTCATGCTCCCTAGCCACCTCCACTCACAATCTCTCTATCTCTACTCGTAGGTCAATTGTCTCATCCCATGCCTCATCTCTCTCTCCCATCAATCTCCTCTCCACATTTGACACGGGCATGGCCAAGACTAAGTAATCTCTCTCACCCTAGGTGAATCTTTTATGTAGCTCACTCAGTGCTGCCTCTAATCTGACTCACTCTGCCAAAATCACTATTCGCTGAAGCGCAGTCTCCCTAGAGTCTCTCTCAACACCACTGCGGGATCCTCTGGGAGGTGCTATCGATAGTGGTGCGATGTCATGCACATCGGAATCAATGTCCATCTCTTGTGGCTCATACCCCTCACTCTCTATTGATGCCTCCATCTCATCCACATCAATCACCGAGGGGGCTCCCTCTCTCCCTAACATCCTCTCCTGCGCCCCACTGGCCTCCCCCACCCCCTATCTCTATCGATGCTACCCTCTTGTGGCCATGTCTACCTCCTATCTCTCTCGCGCTCTGCTGGCCCCGGCCTCCTCCTCTCTCTCCTGTTGTTGACCTCCTGGGGATGTACGTGCCTCCTAGCTCCACTCTCTTTGGGCCTCCGGCCCCCTATCTTGTTGTGTTGTGGCCCTGGCCTCACCCTCTCCCTCCTTTGGTCCATCTCCCTCCTCTAGTCCATCTCCTCCTCGGGCTCTGCATCATTGTCTCCTCCAGCCCACCCTCACTGGCTCCTCAACTACTCTACCCACCCCCTGTCCCTCCCCCTGCTGTCCTTCTCTTGCCCGACCTCCTCTTTGTCACCCTCGGGGTACTGGTCCCTTTTCCCTCAGTCGTCTCTCATCCTCTGATCTGAACCCTAGTGCTCCCTCAATCGGCACTACTGGGGTAATCCGTGGCGATGGATGTCGCCTGAACCATTGATGATATCTATCTGTCGTACATGCATCTCTTTGCCCCTCCTACCTATCTGGGTATGGCACAAACTATAGTGCCTCCAGCTCCTCCCACACTGCATCCAGATTCAGCTCAGCTCCCCATGGCTGCTCTCGTGTCAGCCATCAGAATATCACCTGCCCCGCGGGAATATCCTATCTCACTCCAAACTACCATGTAACCCGATCAGGTTTGTGCAGCTCCACTACAAGTAGACCTCTCCCAATAATATAACAGCGGGTGAATAAGTAACCACTATGTGCCTCCTCATTGTCCCTCTAGCCCCTGAAGCACCGTAGCATATATAGATGCCACACTATCATCTTCGCCTGCACATCATCCAGTCACCTCCTTCATACATCTACATCTCTAACATCTCGATACCGTAGTATCGCTCCCGCCTCTGCCCACCATCCCTAGGCCACAACCTCTCTGTCATCCTACTCTCCTGCTCTGCACACAATTGGCTTGGTCACTTTGATGTGCTCCCAAGCCTAAACCTATAGCAGTGTGACATGTGTCACACTCAACGCCCTCCGATAACATACCTGGTGCATGTCACAATATAGTTGTGCCAGCATGCAGGTCCCCCATGCAAACTGACCCTCTCGACCATCGATGATGTGTCGAATGACCTCGACGAACTTGAGATGTAGGAATCGACCACTCCGGTCTGGCACTAATATCCCACTAATTAGCCCCGCTAGGTACAATGACAATGTTGGTACCTTGCAAGACAAGCACCTGTCCACATCTAGTTGCTACCGCTGAAATGGTAGATCATCTTTGCCAAATACAACCTACACGGACTCGTCCAGTGCCTCACCCACTACCCAACACTCGCTAACCGCAAGCCCTACTATGGGGAGCCACAAAATCTACCAAATGTCCTCCAAAGTCATTGTCATCTCCCCAGTCGATCGATGGAACGTCAATGTCATCGAGTCTCAGTACTCTATCAGGGCTGTCAGCATGGCCTTGTGGGCCTTAATCGTCGGGTATGACAGTATATGAACTAATCCTGCCTCTGCCAGTCTCTGGTGATTTGCGCCTGTCATCACTGCCATACATCTCATCAACACCTCCGATCATCTCTCCCACATCTGCAAGCTCTCAACATTCTGCAGCACAAGCACTTTGTCAATTTCTCCTGGCATCATTTTTCCCCCATTTTCTTATCCTACTTTTTCCCGCCCTGGGATTTCCCTTCTCCATCCCGCCATTTCTCCATCCCACCCTTACCCCACTCTTCCCCTGCCTTTGTTTCTTTCGACCTCCTGCCCTAGGCCCTGTGCAAACCTGCCTGGCTCCATGGGCGGACTCGTCCGAGCCCGAGTAGACCCTCTCGAGCTCGGATGAACCTGCCCGGGCTAGGCTAGGCAGACCCGCCTGAGCTCCGGTGGATCGGGCTTGGCTGGGCGGGCCTTCACCTATCTCGGGCGGACCTCCGCCCAGCTCAGGTGGACCCGCTCGCGCCCGGTTGCCCTCGCCCCCCGGCCCAAGTATGAAGCCCCCCCCCACCCTGGGCATAACCCATACCCCCCCCAAAAACCTTTTTCCCTTTAACCCATTTTTCCTCTTGAGAAACCCTGTGAAACCCATATTTTCTTTTTTGAAAAAATTTAGCCAAATTGACCAAAATCACAAGGTGGGGTTTCGAACTAACTTTGTGTGGCACGACACACTCAACGAAGAATCGTTTTCTCTCGTCCGTCCGGTGAATGATGTCTATATCGTACTCTGGCACCGTGTCCCTTCCCTCTTTCCCTCTCCTCTTCTCCCTCTCCTCCTCACTTAACAGTTGTCCAAATGAGGAGAGGTAATTCCTAGAATTACCTTTTATAGCTTTTTTCCCTCCCTTAAATTCACTTTTTAACCTAAAGGGAATTCTTTTCCTTTATTTAACTTTTTTTCCCCTCAACTAATTCACTCCCCCTATCTTCCTAGGGCTGTCATTTGCACATTGTAAACCTGTTTTCCTCCATTCAAGCGCCAATTTTATTGGTTTTTTGTGCTCTTTCCAACGACATATACCACTTTATACTTTCGATAAGTTGCTCGGGGCCCCTTTTCCTTCCCTGTCCGCCTTCTCGAGGGGGCTTACCCTACCATTCTCTGTCAATCCTCCGCAATAAACCTTCTCTTGTGAGACCAGGGAATCCATTTTAATTCTCCTCCGTTCAGGTAGCTCACACAAACTCTCCCATGCTAGGGCATCTTTTTTCTGGTTGCTTCTTCCATAGAGTCGTCTGTATTTTATTTTCTTCGAAACCCTATTATCCTAATAGTGTTTCGAAGAGGGGAAAAATGTAGACATCTAAATTTGACCACTTCCATACGGTCAAAGTCATCTCCTTAATCATCCTTTTACTCATTTAATTCATCCTCTTTGCCGGTATTAATTAAATCACTCATTTAATTAATATTTTGTGTCCTACATAAGGTTTCGAAAGTATTTAATTTAATGAATACTTTTCCCCTTTTTCCTCTCTAAATTAAATAAATGCATCACTTTATTTAATTTAGTCATATTATCTTTTGGGAATTTTAAATTTATTCTTTTAAAATTCTTCACTCTCTCTCTCATTGTCACATCCTCCAATTTTTGCAAGTTGGTCTCTAATCCTTCTTACCAATCTAACCCCCTTTCTTAGTCATAATTAATTTATGATTAATATGTGCACACCACTAATCATCATTAGGGTCTCATCCTCCATAATTCCCCACTTGCCTTTAATCTCTCATTAATTTATCTAATCAAGTATTTGCACAACCTTAATCACCTAATTAGGTCAACCTAATCCCCATATCATTTATGGAATGTTTCCTTAGTCAAATTTATTAAAACCTTTCTCTTTTTGAAGAAGGCACTCAATTCCCCATGTGAATTTTTAATTCACATTTAATCCCCCAATGCATTTAAAAGAATTTTTAATTCCTTCTCTCAGCCCTATGAGAATATTTGAGAAATTTTTAATTCCTCACATGTCCTCTCACCCACATAGGGACAAGGACCTCCTTTATGAAGAGATCTTGTCCAATCCCAAGGTACTATGTACTACCTCCATGTCATGTACTCTCATTTCCACCTCATGTCAACATCACCTTTTTCAAACCACTTCACTTGCCACATGTCAAGATGTGAGGGCTTGTGAGTTCTCAACTCACCTTAGCCCTACATCTTGATCTTGGTGGCTCAATCTCAACCGTCTATTTCCCTAGAGAATTCATAATTCTCTATAAATACCCCATATTTTCTCTCATTTTAGGGGAGATCATTCATGCTAGCCAAACTCTTGCAAAAAAATTCCTTGAGCCATACTTAGCCAATTTTCCATATTTGCATCCATTTTTCATTCATCTTTCATCCTCATCCCATATCTTAGCTTGCATCTCTTGCCATCCAAGGAGCATACAACATCGAAGATCAAAGGGCCAACCAAAGGGGAACTCAACAAGGTAAAATATTTCATTTTGCTTTGCTTAGTTTATCTTTAGGATAATCTTGAGGTGTAAGGTGTTTTTAGTGTTGTTTCACACTCTTTGATTTGTTGTTTGTATTCTAGCAAGTAAATCCGCCCTATCACACTATGTATTTGTGTGTATACTTCAAGGATTGCGTGTTTTTGAGTAATTGTGCTTCCCTTATTCACATGTGCCTGCTTGACTTATTCACATGTATACTTATTAATTGGTTAGCCCTAACATTGATCATTGTTGTCCTTCATGGTTTGTCTTGAATACTAATTGATTGATGCTAAACAACTTTATTAGTCGATGCTAAACAACTTCAATATTTCTAGGAATACTAGTAGAGTTACAAATTCCAAAATTGAAAAATTGAAAAAAAAGATTAACTATAAATAAATGCACTGATTATTAACTTGATAATTGATTAAGAATGAGTATAAAATATATCAAGACATAAGCCTTCTGAAATTACAACTACCAACTAAAAAATAGGCAAAGCATTCCTAATACTTTGAAAGTAATAATCCACCCAAAATTGCAATGGGAGAGAAGTGATGCAGAGTAGGGAGGCCTTCAATTACCAATCACAAATTCAGTTGATTTCAACAAGCCTTCAATCTCCAAAACCCTAACTAGGGCGATTCCATTCATAACTTCACTATTTGCCTTGTAGGTCTACAGACCTAGTTTCTTGGACCTATCTCACAATTTCACCCTCAAACCCATTAACCAATTAGATGTTTAGACACCCTTTAAAGCATACCAAAACATATCTCAAAATCTCATATAACTCTTTTGGAACAAATCCCTCAAACTGACGCTTCTACAATATCCCCTTAATCCAAATAGGCCTAATTTACAAAGAAACTCTCCTCTAAACAATCTTCCAACCCAAAATACCTATGGACAGTCATTTACTAGTCTATAAAACCACCAAATCTACAAGTTTTAGCTAGTGAATCACTCACTAAGTCCTCTTTATACGAAACCCTCATTTTTAGCAAGTTACAAAAGGGTTTACTAAAAGTCCCACTTCCCAACTTTTTTACACTTCACCAATGCATCAAACATGTTCCAAATGGCCTACACATGCTTAATCTATAACCAAAAAAAATTTCCCCAAGATTTTTCCTCACCTACCCACCTTTAACCATCAAGTTTCACTTAAAACATTCAAATTTGACAACTATGGCATCATGCCCAAACCCCAAAATAACTTCTCCAACTCCCAAAACCTTTCAATCAACTAAATCCTACCATATTGGTCCCATTTCACTCAGCTACAAGAGTTACAATTAGTGGAATGGGCCATAATCCCATTTTTATGTCTTTAAAACCTTAAAATTGGAGCTTCAGACCTGCCTATAGGGAAAACTCAATAAGATTCTACAACCCCAATGGGAACGCCTCAAACTTAGTCAAAATGATAAATAGGACACTAAAAAAAAATTCAAATCAATTTGGAGTCACCATCAGGTTGTACAGTTCGTGCAACTACTCTGCAAAAACAATATTCAATAGAGGGGCCACTACATTGCTTGCATTTGACACTTTTTTCATCAAGTGAAAATTGGACACCACGGGAAAATGACTTTGAGATAACAAAAACCAAGAGAGACTATTGTAGAAGAGTCAAACGTGATCCTATAGGCTCAAACAAAGAGTTCGTAATTGTCACAATTTTTGAGTAATAGCCCATTAAAGATTGCTTCCCTTTTGCACTTTGGACCCTTAAGGGATCGATCTAGTTGAACGTAGTTTAGAGCGATTCCACGTGTTTGGGTGTGAAAGAGGACCATTTCTAGTGTAAACATACCTATTCAGATGCATTGGAACAGTCCATTTGGTCACACGAGTTGTAAAATAAAAATTGCACCAGTTTGCAACTTTCAACTACTTGTATTTGACAACTTTTTCTCCATGTCAAAATTTTCCACCATGGGAAAATATCTTTGAGATAGTGAAAAACGAGAGAGGTTATTGTAGAGGGGCCCAACACAATTCTATAGGATTAGACAAGAAATTTCTAAGTGTCACAGTATCCGAGTAACAACATGTTGAAGTTTGCAGCTATTTTGCACTTTGGACCCTTAAGGGATTGATTCAGTTGAATGTAGCTCGGAGCGATTCCGCATGTTTGGGTGTGAAAGAGAACCATGTCTAGCATAAAAATACCTATTCAAACGCGTTGGAATAGTCTATTTGGTCACACGAGTTGCAGAACAAAAGTTAGACCACTTTGCAACTTTCAACTACTTGCATTTGATAACTTTTTCCCCAAGTGAAAATTTTTCACTATGGAAAAATGCCTCCAAGATAGCGAAAATTGAGAGATGTTATTGTAGAGGGGACCAACATGATCCTATAGAATTAGACAAGAAGTTTCTGAGCATCATAGTATTTGAGTAACAACATGCTGAAGTTTGAAACCATTTTGCACTTTGGACCCTTAAGGGATCGATCCAGTTGAACGTAGCTTGAAGTGATTTCACATGTTTGGGTGCAAAAAAGGACTATTTATAGCATAAACATACCTATTCGAACGCTTTTGAATAGTCTTTTTGGTCACACGAGTTGCAGACCGAAATTTGTACCATTTTGCAACTTTCAACTACTTGCATTTGACAACTTTTTTCCCAAGTGAAAATTCGCCACCACGGGAAAATGCCTCCGAGATAGTGAAAACCGAGAGAGGTTATTGTAGAAGGGCCCAATATGATCTTATTGGATTAGATGAAATTTTTTTAAGTATCACAGTATCCAAGTAACATGTTGAAGTTTGCAGCCATTTTGCACTTTGGACTCTTAAGGGATCGTTTCGGTTGAACGTAGCTCTGAGCGATTCCACATGTTTGGGTGCGAAAGAGGACCATTCCTAGCGTAAAAATACCTATTCGGATGCATTGGAATAGTTCGTTTGGTCACACGAGTTGTAGAACGAAAGTTGCACCATTTTGCAACTTTCAACTACTTGCATTTGATAACTTTTTCTCCAAGTGAAAGCTTCCCACCACGAAAAAATGCCTCTGAGATAGAAAAAATTGAGAGAGGTTATTGTAGAGGGGACCAACGCAATCCCATAGGATCAAACGATAAGTTTCTAAGCATCACGGTATCTGAGTAACAACATGTTGAAGTTTGCAGCCATTTTGCACTTTGGACTCTTAAGGGATCGATCCGGTTGAACGTAGCTCAAAAATATTCCGCATGTTTGGGTGTGAAAGAGGACCATTCCTAGTGTAAAAATACCTATTTGAACGTATTGGAATAGTTTTTTTGGTCACATGAGTTGCAGAACGAAATTTGTACCACTTTGCAACTTTGCACTGCTTGCATTTGACACTTTTTCCATCAAGTGAAAACTGGACACCACAGGAAAACCACTTTGAGATAACAAAAATTGAGAGAGGTTATTGTAGAGGGACCCAACTTGATCTCGTAGGATCAGACGAATATTTTGTAAGTGCCACGGTTTTTGATTAATACCCCGTCAAAGATTGTTGCCCTTTTTGTAGTTTGGACCTTTAAGAGATCGATACAGTTGAACGTAGCTAGAAGCAATTCCGCATGTTTGGATATGAAAGAGGACCATTCTTAGCATAAATGTACCATGACTAGAATAAATCCATGGCTTTTTATCAAAGAAACACTTCCTATGACACCAAAACATGAAACCCTCACTTTATGCCATTCCAAAGGGGTTTATTGAAAAACACTGTTCCAGGCTTCTACATTGCCAGCCAAGGCCTAAAAAACCTTTAGTTATGTTTGCACATTCTTGAAGGTTCATCAAAATCTGCTTCCCCCAAGAGTTTCTACAACTTCCCTACTCTTACCATCAAATTTCACTCAAAATACATAGTTTGACAATTAGGGCATCATGCTCAGGCACTCAACTCGCATTCCCTGCCCTTCCAAAGCTTCAAAACTTCAATATATTCCTTCTCATGCCAAATCAATCATATACCAATCTTTACTAAGACAATTTCACCAAAACCCAACATCTAAACTCCATTTTTAAGCCAAAATTCACCCAATTTCCTCTAGGACAACAACCAAAAACATTCCTAAACATTTTACCTACTCCTAAATCTTATTCCTACATCTAATCCTACCATTTTGGACTCATTCCACTGAGCCACAGAGAGAAAAATTAGGTGGAATGAGTCATTTATTCATTTTTAGTCTTCAAACCCTTATGGCTAGCTATACAGACCCGCAATCACTAATTTGACAATAAAATTCTTAAACCTCAATGAATTTCCTTGAATCCAAATCCGAAATGTATCTAACACCTATCTCTACCAATTGGAAAAAAATTTAGGACATAATACTTTTGTGCGACCAAGTATAATAGTCCGCAAGAGAAAAAATCAATGAAACACACAAAATTACAAGAGAAATTAGAGGATTTTTGTTGTTTTTCCTTCACAAAACCTTCAACAACCTCTTCCTTCGAGTTCCCAACATATTTAAACCTTAACCAACCTATGAAAGTGACTCTAACTTCCCTTTGAATGTTCATGAACGTTGGGCTTCTTCAAGTTTACATTTTTTTGCACTTTTTTCACATTGGCAACTTTTCAATTTTTGCAATTTTACATCATTTTGACAAATATGCAACATGAACTCCAAAATGACCCCAAAACCAACTAACATGACTTATTGCATTATAAATTGGTCTAATATGGCCTTATTCAATTGAAAAAACTCAAAACACAAAATTAACTTAAGACTTTTATGAACCAAATTTGCTCAATAAACTTGGTGCCCCTGCACCAAATTTCAATATTTGAGTAAATCTCATTAAAATTCCTTTGGTACTCCATTCTCACAGATCTTTTACAATGTCACTCATACATTTGATATTCTCTTATAATGTCTACATCATAGGTGCTCACTATGAGGTTAACTTCAAATGAGTAACTTGAGATTCCCTCGCTAAGCTTCACACGCTCTTTTATAATGGCTTCAAATCGGAATTGAGATTTGTCAAGATCATAAAAATAAGGATGTTGCATTGCTTTTTTGGATGAGATTCTCTTTGATGGCTCATAAATCAACATTTTCTACAAGGAGAGACCAATCAATTTTTAGTATTTTACTTACAAATACACAAAGTAAAAGAAGAAAAATAAAGAGCATCCAAAATGGAAATGAAATGAAAATAGATGGAAGACACTTACAGACAAAAAATCCACACCATTTGGTTCCAACTCGGGAACAACAAGGCATAAATCTTGATGCTTCCATTGAGGATAGCCATGCTAGTCTCTCAACTTAATCACTCCTGGTCATACATCTTCACTAGGAGTTCCAAGATACCTATTGCACACAACACCTATCATGAATAGGATAACTTGAAATTCAAGATGCTCTTATAATGTGTACATCATAGGTGCTCATGATAAGGTTAAGTTCAAATGAATAACTTGAAATTCCCCCACCAAGTTTAGCACGCACTTTTGTAATGGCTTAAAATCATAATTGAGATTTGTCAAGATCATCGAAATAAGGATGTTGCATTTCTTTTTTGGTTGAGAATCTCTTGGGTAGCTCATAAATTTGCATTTTCTGCAAGAGGACACTAATCATTTTTTAGCAAGTTACTTACAAATAGGCAAAGTAAAAGAATATGATAGCATTGGCATCAAACAAATTAATTTGCATACAAGTATAATTAATAAGAACCAATGTGTATACTTACAAATTAATCCAACAAGCCATCCGAGTCTAATCTACTCTTTATTGTGTCAAGTATTGCCTCATGGTCAGACTCACGGATCTTCCACAAGGTCTTGTTTCTATAATTTATACCTCGCATCATTTCAACAAATAGTTGACATCTTGCGGTCTCATTTAGCCTTTCAAAGAGGAATTTCCAAATCTTATCAACATATCTTCTACAAGTGGGTGTTGGAATCTTACCTTCCATATGCTGCAAAATATCCTCATCAATATTAATCAAATACTTTGGCTTTCTACACAAAATTCTAGGTGGTGTTCTCCTAGGTACATACATCTTAACATTAAGAATTTCATCAATATTTAATTGAGGTGGGCTAGATTGCATACCTTTGATCGAGGGTGGAGTAGAAGACATACCTTGAGGTTCACGTGGGGATGATGGCATACCTTCTTCATCAAATCCGAGTGATGATGTACTCTCAACTTGAGATGCGGTGGATGGTTTCCAACCATATTCACTTGCGGTAAAATGTGTCCCTCCTTATTCACTTGTGGTAGATGGCGTCCCTCCATATTTTCTCGTGCTTAATGGTGTCCCTTCATATTCACTTGTAGTAGATAGAGTGTCTCCAACTACGGTATTTGAATATGTCCTACAACAATGCTTTCACATTCATGTCCTTTGTTTTGCCAATGCCTATTCTCATTTTGACGATTGAGGTTCCTCTTCAATTGGGTTGTTTTCGTCAATCGTATCCAATTTCTTCTTTTCACAATATTTTGCTACATGTTCTCTCTCCTTTGATTTGAAGGTTTCATACTCTTCGTCTATTAGTTTATTCCTTCTTTGTTTCTTCGGCATGGCGGATAATTTTACCTGTAGCATGGTAATGAGACGAATATTAGTTCCTAAAAAATGTATCAATTCAAATAAATGAAATATATGTCATTCAAGGCTTCATAAAAATACTTACAACCATCCTGTATGAGGTTAGAGAGTTAAAATTTGCAAACTTTTGCAAAATATGAAAAGTTGTCATTTCAAAAAGTGTAAAAAATTGCAAAAATGAAAGTTTGTAGAATGCCAATGATCATTTGCTTCAAATGGTCGTTGGAGAAAGTTAAAACAATTAATTTTTGGTGGGAACAAGTTTAAATATGTAGGAGAACTCATTGTAATGGTTCTTGAAGATTTTGAAGAAGAAAATCAAGAAAATATCTCAGTTTTACTATTATTTTATGGTAAATTCTCAGTTTGCAGGCCTGGTACTATTCCTTACAGGGGTAGACCATTCTAAAACTTTGTGAATTTGATAAAGTTAGGAGGTAGCTTTCATTTGAATCTGATTTGAGCTCCTGTTATTGTGTTTGGTGAAAGTTTGATCCAATTTACTATAAGCAGCCCATGTAACCCTATTTTAAGGGTTTGTAGTTGCCCACAGTGAAATAAAACCTATCCCACCCTCTGTAATTTTTGTAACTAGGTGGGATAGGTCTGAAATGTTAGGGATAGATGTTTGAATGAGTCCTAGGAGTAGGGGAAGTTGTTTGAGCATTTGGGCATGATGCCCTAGTGGTGAAAATATGCATTTTTGAGTGAAATTGTGAGGTTTGAGAGGGGAAATGTATGTAAAATTTGGGGGAAGCATCAATTCTTATTCTTTTGAGTTTGTGTAGACTAAAATCAAGATGTTAGAAGCCTTGGTTGGATGTGGACAAGTTAGGAATGTGGTTTTTCAATAAACCCTAGGGAAAGTTGTGAAAAAGGAGGGTTCAAAGGAAAGGGGTTATAGGGAGTGAGTCTATCATCAAAAGTTGTGGAATCAGACGTTTGGTTTCTTGGTTAGTGTTGGCCAATAGAGATTTTGGGGTTGTGAAATGTTGAGAGGGTACTTCCTTTGTAAATTAGACCTAATTGGTCTAGTTGTTCGATGTAGGAAGCTTGTTAAATTGATATTGGTCTAAAGTGACCTAGGTTGGATTTGGGATATGTTTTTCATGAGATTAAAGGGTATTTGAAACCTTAATGTTTTTGTGGGTTTTAGTTAGTGTTGGGTAGTTTTGTCTTGATTTTAGAGGTTGGAAACCTACAAGGAAGATAGGTGAGATTGTGGAAAATTGTCAGGTTGGGGTTATAAGTCCTGAAAGTTTCCTTGAGTTGTGTGAAATTGTGTTGTGAGTAAAGTTTTATCACCTTTTTGAAAGAATTTTGAGGGCATTCCATTAAGTTTCAGGGCTTTAGGAGCATATTTATAGTAAACAATTATGAAACCCTCTGACAAGGGTTTTGAGAGTCCATTAAAGAGTTAAATCTTCCATTCCACTGATGTAGGGTTAGTTAGATCAGTGGAATGGATTGAATTAGTTGCTTTTCAATTTGAATGTGTGTGTAAGTGCAGGGGAAGGAAAGAATATGAAGTTTTGTTGTTGCCCTCTCACAAATTTCTGAGTTTTACCATGGAAAATGATGGCTCCATATTGGAATTTGTTGTAGATGCTTACAAGATGGTTGACAATTGTTTTATACAGTTTGTGTAGATTATTTGGAATATTTTTGAAGCAGAGGTTAAGTAAAATAAGGCTGGGAAGGCATATTTACTATAAACCCCTGTCATATCTAGACAATGATGACCTAGAATGAGGGTTTTACAATATAGTGCATTATTGAGTCTTTCTATCTCTCAAAGTTGGTGAAATAAAAGTTTTGAACCCTATCTCAATGCTTCCCAAGGTTATTTAATGGTTTGGAGTTGTTTTGTTGATAGTTTCTTCACAAAATTGACCTAATTTGGTGCATTATACCGTGGGACAGTCATTTTTGTTGATATATTTTCCAAAGTAACATACCCTATTGTTCAAGTATGTTAAATAAGGTTGAAAAAAATTCTTGAATATGCTTTTGGTTTATAAAGGTTCAAGGTGGGTTAAGAGAAACACCTGATTTAGGGGTTTGGAAACCTACTAGGAATTTGGTGTCTTGACTGATAGAAAGAGTAATTATGTACAAACAGTGATTTGAGTGATGAATTTTGGTTTGAATTTGTCTAAGTGATGTTGGTATATATGTCTTAATTCTTGGAAAAAGTTTAGAAAGCAAATTTGTTGTTTTGGTGTTTTGAGTAATGTGGAACCATGGTGCAAATTGGTGACTTGAGTATGCATGTTGATCAAGATTGAATTTTTCAGAGTTTTCTCATAAGGTATTTGGTTTATTTAAATCTAAAGCATGATGATTATAGTGTCTTGGAAGTTTGGTAAAAGATTAGAAGCATGAATGGTTGGTTTGTTGTCATTTTTCCTTGTGGAGCAAGTTGCTTTGAATAGTAAATTGGTCCATGTTGAATGAATGGATGGATTCAGAGTTTCCTAATCAGGGTTTTACTTTGTTCCTTTTAGAATGATGATGGTTGATATGTTTTTGATTTTGATAAATTTTTGGAGACAAGTTTGATGATTTGATGCTTTATAGCAATGAAGTGAAAATGAAGGGTTTTTTTTTAGTGTTGAAATGAGTTTTTGGTGAATTTTCAATTGATCTTCTCAAGTTGTGTTTAGGGTCAAAAGTACCCTTGATGGTTTGTTGTTTTTAGTATATGTTCTATAAGAGAGGCTACACCTTTCGCCATATTGCTAACTTAGCCTTTAATAAAAAGTCTTGAAACAATGGAGAGAAGGGTTAGAATCCCTTTTAGGTAGACTAATCAAGGAAACATTTTAAATATATCAAAGCATAGGTGATGAGGTAGCCTTAGTGATGAGGTCATTTAGAAATAGAGATGAAAACCAAAATAGTTTCAAAGAGCTATCAATGTGGGAGGAGTATATTCTAATTTCTTAGAGACATGTATGAAAAATTTGGTAGCATAGACAAGGAAATCATCTGGTTGGTATAACTATTTGACAAAATACCTCAATGAAAGCTTTGGAGAGTGGTGTGCACATCCATAATAAAGGATTGAGAAATGATGTTTTATTTTACTTCCTTAAAACTTATGTCATATATATTCATATACAAAATGTGGAAGCATACACAAGGTAAGTCAATTGTTAAATAACAAAATGCCTCAAAGAGATGTGGTTTAAAAATGTAATTGGCAAGTGTATAGAATTGTGTAATTTAAAATGTCCATTGACAGCCTAAGGTTATAATGACAAAAAAATAATGATCAACATGGAATATGCAAAATAACAAAAATGAAAGCAAGCCATAATAGAATGAAAGAAAATGTATAAAGACTTCACATACCTAAAAAAATAGAGTTTCAAATGGAGGAGTTCTACCCAATTATGTAGCCTTTGCTTCTTCTTTCTTCAAAGTCCTCAAAATTTTGACTTTTTCAAAAGCTTGTTCCCCTCCAAACTTCAATTGTATATAATTTTTTGTTGGAATTCAAACTTGAATTGATATTATATGCCTTTCAATGTGAAAACTCTGCTATTTCATGCAAAGGTGGAGGAAAGATCATGAAAAAGGTGATGGAATGTGAAAAACATGCTTGCACACTTCACAACATAATCAAAAAGCTATTTTTTGTCAGAGCAGCGCAAAACTAGGAGAATATGCAGAATGTGGGCCTTGAGATCACAGGTATATTGAGTTTTTTACCATTTTTAGAGCAAGCCAAAACACACTCGCGTTATAACGTGAGCACATTATTTCTTGCTAAAACGGTCATATCTCTACTTCTTCAAAACGTGCTCGTGTTATGAGAAAGTTGGTTTTTGAATAGATTTATTTTCTATCTCTTTGTCTATACCCTCTATACCCTAATTATATCTCTCTCCCCTCTACCCTCTATACTTATCTCCCCTCTATCCCTCTACCCTTAACCCTTATACCCTCAACCCTTAAACCCTAATTCTATCTCTCTCCCCTCTACCCTCTACTCTTAACCCTTATCCCCTCTATCCTCTAACCTCTATCTCTCTCCCACTCCCTCACCCCCATCTCTCTCCCTCCTACCCCCTCTCCCTCTTTCAACTCCCTCTCTCTCACTCACTCCTATCTCTCTCCCCTCTACCCTCTACCCTTAACCCTTATACCCTCAACCTTATTGTAGACATGTAAAATATATTGATTGGCATTGTGCATCTAATCCCAACTACTAACATCGTTTCATCTTGAATCATCCCTCGGTCTAACCATTTAATCAAATATCCTTATCTGATTAAATTCATCAATATTCCTCTCTTAATTGAATAAATCATTTTATCTAATTAAGTCACCTCTTTTGTTAATTAAATCAATCCATCTGATCTAATTATCCCTATTTAATTAAATAATTAATTTTATTTGATTAAATCTCTAAAGTCTATCCATTAAATTAAATAAATTAAAAACTTGTTTGATTTAATCTAAAACCATCTCTTTTAATTAAATAAATCAAAATCTTTATTTAATTAATCTCTTATCATATTCCTCTCTTATTTGATCTAAATAAATCCATAAATTTGAGTCAAATAGGTCACATCATCTAAATCTCATATTAAATTAATTAACTCTTAATTAATTTAATCTCTTATCATGTCCCATCCTCTAGATTTTGCAAGTTGCATATGAAAATAGATTTAATTCATTTATTAAATCTCTATTTTCCTCACAAGGCATCTTTTGGAATATTCTCCAAATTTGAATTCAAAAATTCCAAGTCAACATGTACATCCAACAAGGCAATAACTTCATCTTACATGTCATTTGTCTTGAGCCAAGTGGAATTTATTGCAATTTCCCTTCCCTCTTACAAGTCATTTCAACAAATTTGAAATTCAAAAATATGCATTTATTGGCACATTCCCCAAATCTTGCACATCCTCCATCCATTCATAGATTGACAAGTGGCATCATGCCATTGGATGAATGTTAGTCCCACATTTCTCAAATTTGGACATTCATCCATCTTGGCATTCTATAAATAAAGAGCTCATATCCTCATTTGATCATCCATAGATTATGCAAAGTTATTATGCTAAAATATTTATCCATTTTCATCCATCACCATTGAGTTCTTAGCTAATTGTTTTGCAGATTTTGGCTTGGAGCTCTCATCTTTCATCATCAAAGTGGATCAATCAACATCAACATATCAAGCTTTCATCTTAGGAATTGGGAAAGGGCCAATTTTCATATCAAATTGGCACCAATTCGCCCGTGGGATCATGTGTTTGCTTTTCTAATTAGGATTGAATCTATATTTTCTTGTTTTATTGTGTTCTTCCTTGTTTTCTTTCCTAATTCAAAGTTTGCAAATGGATTTCATGGGGAATACTTGTTTTAGCTTGCAATTTCTTGTTTAACTTGTTTATTCTTGTTGTTTTGCAGGTACTAGGATTGGGATTCGCACATTTGGCGCTAGAAGGAGGGTTGGATATCATTCTTTCTCTTTTCTCACAAATTTATGCATTTTTGTCCATACATAGGAAAATTCCAATGTTGGGAGCTCAGCATCGCTATTTTGGCATTGTTGTCTCTTCAGCGTCGCTATATAGCACCGCGAAAAACTTAAAGTGCGATGTTGGACTCGTCCCGCCAACAAAATTTGAATTATAAACTTCGCCGCTTGACTGGTTGACTCGCAGGAAATTCTCAAAATAACCAAACTGCGACCCTGGGAAAAACTGTGATGCAGTTGAGCTCACTATCCTGACACAGAGTGACGTTGACTAGTAAGCGGCACTATAAGGGCACTGCTTGGAAATCAAACTGCGACGCAGTCATGAGTTGCACAACTAGAAGGGAGTAAAAAGTGGAAAATTAATTTTAGCATGTGCTTTTTGATTAATGATCAATTTTTCTTCTATTTTCTACTTTTTAATCTCTGTATTTTCTAGAATCTAATTGGTTTCTCCCTTGTAGGTTGGAAATCGAAAACAAAGAAAGGAGAAGCATGACAAGGATATCTTACAAAATCAAAGTTTTTTTAAACACTTTAGTGTTTGTTTAATACTTCTCCAAGAAATTGTTATCTTTTCTTTCTTAGAACACTAATGTCATTTGGGTTTTAAAAGAATCTTTTCAATTTCTTTTTGCAAAAAATGAACATTAGGATCACAATATACTAGAGTTCATTTCTTTGGATAAAAATTGAACAAAATGTTTATCATTTGTCTTTTGGTGCTTAAAAAGAAGCCACATTTTTCTTTGTGGATTTAAAAAGAACAAGTGCAACTTTATTTTCGTGAGGGCTTACTTGAACTAACATCATTGAAAAAGGATGTATGTGCTTCTCTCGTGCTTTATAGCAATCTTGAGAATCAAAAGGCCTTTTTCATGATCTTAGGTTGAGACAAAGCAATCACCTCCACACTTCGATTTGGGTTTAAAATTGAACATCTTGTGCGAGTGTGAATGGAGGCATTATTATATTCTCTCTCTTTGTTTCCAACAAAGATTGGTCGAGTTACGAATATTGTTCTTTATTCACTTTTGTTTATCCTAGAGGGCCTGCCTTGGGGAAAAAGTTCTCACCCAAGGGAACGACTCAACCGGTAACACTCTAAAGCTAAGAGTATTTCCAACCGATATATAAATGTGGGTATTGGAGTAAATGCCAATATCACGTGGTTGATTCTGACAAGATGGATCGGAAAGGGGACTCTTTCCGTATGGGTCAATCTCCACAAACAGAAAGTCCTTATTAAAACCCATGTGCTAGAATTTTCCAAAATCCTTTAATCTATTTGTTGGTACAAGAATGGTCATTCTAAAGCCACCCCACACTTTTACGGTCTTTTAGTAGAAATGGAAAGCATGCCATGGGAGTTTCATGGGTGTTGATGCTTGGCTGCCCCATATAAGTGAGTGTCGTGGAGGGGAGCCAGTGGGGTCAAGCATCTAAACATTCACTAAAGATAAGCGTAGTTGGACTTGTCCAAGTGGGAATCCAATAAATATTGTCTTACACATCCATAGGGTTGTACTTATTCATGGTTTACAAAATGCGTTGCTTGATCGAAAACATCTTGAAAACAAACACTTAACATCATTTTCCAAATTTCAAACCCTTTTGGAGACAAATACAATTGACTCAATCCATATGTTATTGCTTGCCCTTGGGATTTACATCCTTAGAGGTTTCTAAACATTGGATTACATCTTGATTTGTCTACTTAAGTAAACAATAGGAAAACCCTTGCCTTGAGTTCATCGAATTTCCACACAACATACTTTGTGGGGTTTGAAGAAATTAAGACATTGGACATCTTAGTTTGAAAACTTAATCAAAGAAAGTGTTTTTGGTAAAATAAAGCCATTAAGCAAAGCTAAGCAAAATGAACTTTCATGTGTATTGAAAATTCATGATTCTCAAAAATTCCAAATCCCAAAGCAAAAATCATTGGTTGGAAATCTAAAAATGTATGTTCAAATGGAATCATTTCTTGGTTACAAAGGTCTATAGAAGCATTGTATGCTCTTCAATACCTAGGTCTAGGAAAACAATGTGTCTTTTATAGGTTCATGTTAGGATCAAAGCAAATCAAAATCTTTTCATCCATCCTTCATCCATCAAAACGAGAATCATCTCATCATCACCTTTTGGAAAATCTTGGAATCATCCTTAATGCTAGGATTTTTGGCAAAATCAAAATCATCAAAATCCCTGAGACTAAATTCTTGAAAACATTAAAAAAATCACCTTTGGCTAGGTATGTGTAGATGCATCCTTTTGCATATGCTTAGTCAAAGTTATCAAAATCATCTTGTTTAGCTTAGTATACGTAGATGCATCCTTCTTCGTATATTTGGCTAGACTATCATTTTGTTTGAATAGGTGTGGGTAGATGCATCCTTCTCCCCGCACATATTCAAATCATCATCCTTTGAACAAATCTATCCCTTAGATCATCATCCAACATCTTAGGGCCTTTTGTTCAAAATCAAAATCAAGGACAAAAATCCAAAATCAAAATCTGAAACATATCTGAAAGTCCCAAAATCCTAGTATCTCCTTCAAGATTTATCAAAAGCCAAAAAGACATCCGCATCATCCATCCCTTACATCACTATCATATCACCTTTTGATCCTCAAGATATCCTAAAATTTTCTACTTTGGGCATAAAGTAAAGATCAATCCAAAGAATCAAGAGATTCATCTCCCATATTCTTGAAAATTGATCCTTGTTTTATGGTTCAAACTAGATCTCAATACAAGAAGAGTATGGAAGCCAACAAAGAAACACCCGCTTCAAGTGATCGTAGCCAAAAAAATGTAGAAATGAATCTTGTCGAATCAAGCAATCCTTTGACCATCTCATCATCACAAAATCTACAAGAAGAAAACCAAGGAGAGGATCTTACCTTTGGAATGTCACGAAGAAATGACTGAAATGCTCCAAAATCCAGAGAACCATAAAATCATCAACATCATGATGAGGCTTAACCCTTCGTTATACATGCTTGAGCTAGCAAAACAAGGGGCCAAGTTACCTTTGGATTTCGATGTGAGTACCATAGTCAAGACATCATTTCCTCCAATCTCATCCACCATTCCCATCTCATCTACACCCCCATCCCAAAGCATCACACAAAACATTCCGTAGATCACAACATCATTTGCTCCAACCCAACCCAATGTTAATAAGGGAAATGCATTTCTCAATGCTATTCAAGCACACCCCCTTGTTAATAATCAAAACTTGGATGCAAGTACCACATTGGAACAAAACATATTCGAAAACCCATTAGATAAGAATGTTCCTCTCACTTTCCATCATGATCCATCATCATCATTTTTCCACGCAACACCTCAAACTTCTCTCCTCACAAATTCACAAGAGAAGGGAGATATGTTTGAACCAGGGGGCATATTCGACACCACAACATTCTCGCAAGAGCTCGTACCCCTCACATTTCTACCTCTTCCACCATTTCCATTATCATCCACACCACTCCTTTTTTTAGGGCTTCCCCCCTACCAACCATCAACCAAACCAACATCCCAAATATCAATCAAAGCATTATGACAAATGCTCAAAATTTGTCATTGACATTACAACAATAGAAAAAAAAATGCACAAGCAATTGCAACATCATCAAACACCCCCATAACATCACAAAGCATGGTCTCTCAAGGGCCAATCACATCAATAGCACCACTTATCACTCAAACCACCACATCAACAATACCATCTACCACTCAAATCATTAACACGACATTACCATTCACCACCACCACAAATACCATTTTGAATCCACCACCACCCCCACCACCACCAACTTCCACCACATCAAGTCAATACAACGTGGCATTGCAAGATGCTTTTCAAAGGGGATTCCAACAAGTGCAAAAACAAAAAGTCGTACAACTAGCTGCTCAAGTTGCGCAAGCTGCCCAAGCTACACTACAAGGGCAACAAGCCCAAGCCTTATTGCAACAACAACAACAAGCCGCTCAATCCGTGCAAGCATTACAAGCATTGCAAGCACAAAAGGCTACTCAAGCACAAGCTCTATTACAACAACAAGTGGCACAAGCACAAGCCCAAGCACAAGTCGCGCAAGCACAAGCTCAAGCTCTGGAAAATTCCCAATATCAAGCATAGTATGCACAAGCACAAGCACAACTTCTTGCAAAAATACAAGCAACACAATTGCAAGAATATCAACAACTAATTAAGCAATATCAAGAGTAGCAAGAGGCAGCTGAATTGGCAGCCCAACAACAAGCGTTGTTGGAACAACATCAAGCACAACAACAAACATTGTTGGAACAACAAGCGCAACAACAAGCATAAATATTAGCACAACAACAACAAGATCAACAACATGCATTGTTCATATAGCAACAGGTGGAAGCCTACCTAGCTCGATAGAACATATAGATACCATCGAAAAACACATAAAACAAACCACCCATCCAACCCACAATCAAAACACCCCAAAACACTTTCATCCCACCCCCTGATCTGCAAAATGATGTGATGACACAAATTTCTCTCGCAACAAGTACTCGACCTTCAATCAGGGAAAATAACAAAGATACCAAGCAACTTGTGTCTGTATCCATTTGATAGGAGCCTAGTAATGAAACCATTCCCCAAGGGATTTGAGATCCCCAAATTTTACAAATATTGAGGGACGGGAAACCCTGAAGATCACATCAGGGAATTCTAGGTTCATTGCATGGAAGTCGCATATGATGATACTTATTTGATGTGGCTATTTCCTAGGAGTTTAGTAGGACACACTATGGAATGACTCTCTCATCTACCTTTGGGAATTAGAACATTTCAAGAAATTATAGACGCATTCATAAAAAACTATGCATGCAACATTGCAATGGATGTTACTCTAGAAGAACTCTCAGCTCTGAAACAGGGTAAGGGTGAATCATTCGCTTCATTCTTACAATGATGGCGATCCAAGGCCAATCGGAGCAAGTGGACCATGCCCGAAGAACAAGTTTCCACCATCATATCCAACCTTGATGGCCTCTTGGCATTTCATCTCAAGGTTCAAGGCATCACCACATATGACTAATTGATCCCCAAGGTGCTCAGTATCGAATGAGCCCTCATGACACAGCTCACAGAATCAACGTCATACCCTGAACAACAAAACAACCGCCCACCATCCAATTACAACGATAAACCTCGCACGTGGGAAAGGAACAAAAACATTACTAATGATGGTATCGTCGATGCCAAGGTAGTCATTAGTGCCGCTCGCCAAAACACACCCTCACCACAAATCCAAATCCAACACCAAAACAATCATCACACAACACAACAACCACACAACAATCTGACAATCAATAATCTCAATGAGCAAAGGGGACCACCCCAACGCAACAAGAGTTATCCCAAACAAAAATACACCACTTTGGGGGAGTCACTTGAAGATATAATGAAAAAACTAATAGACGAAAACCACATCAAGCCTCCTACATTTGAGAATTACCAAGAACCAGATGTGAAACCTCCTTGGTATAACGAGAATCAACTCTGTAAATTCCATAAAATTAAAGGCCATACCATGAATAGTTGCATGAGATTAGAAAACATCATTCAAGATCTCATCGATAAAAGAATCATAAACATGGAACAACCTATAGGAAAGTAGGATCTTAAGATATATACAAATCTGATACCCAATCATGGAAACAAAGGGAATAACAATAACAAAGATAAAGGGAAAGGCACCCACTCAAACATAAATCATGTATATGAAATAGTCATTGCCTCCCTAAATGAAGCCTACATGGTCATCACCATCAAGGGCGCCCATGTCGAAGATTGTGGAGTCACCACAAGAGGCGGCAAAGTCACCATCACAGGATCATCCCAACCAAATAGAATCCCTGCATCTAGATCCATTCCTAATGGCTATAATGTCCTAGATCAGCTCAAGAGAACTCCGGCGCAAATCTCCATCATGGAGTTGCTAAAAATCTCATCTGCCCATAGGAAAATCCTTGAAGAAGTGTTGGCCTCATCCACTGTCCCTGCAAATCTTGATAAGGAGCAATTCCAAGCTATGGTTGGAAATATCATTATGCCTAATCTTCTTACATTCTTCAACCAAGATTTCCCCGCTCAACCATCTCACAACTGTGCACTTCACTCGGAAGCCATTGTACACAAGAGAAAAATAAAAAGGGTCTTGGTGGATGGAGGTGTGGGCTTGAACATATGTTCCCTAAGTCTCATCAAGCAATTGAAAATATCAAAAGATTCCATTGACAAAGAAAAGGGTATCATGATAAGAGCATATGACGATCAAGAAAGAGTGTCTCAGGGCACAATCAAACTCCCTATTCAAGTAGGGCTTGCCATCATGGAAACCACTTGTCAGGTCTTGGACCTTGACTTGCCATATAATATCCTCCTAGGACGTCCATGGATCCATGCGATGAAAGCAGTAGCATCGACTTTCCACCAATGTGTGCAATTTACACATAATGGACAAGAAGTTACCATCCATGGAGATTCTCAACCCTTTTCCTATTGCAAAAATATTGAAGCAAAGTATTAAAAAATCCCCCAAGTACCAAAAAATGATGAGGGTCCATCCACACCATACATCGATCCCGCCACTCTCGCATCCACTTTTGTGATAGAGACACCCGCCACTCCCGCCATCCCCACCATCTCTGAAATCAATCTTATCATCCAAGATAACGGTTGTGGAAACTACAAGATCCCTAATAATTCCTTTGTGGTAGGAGAGTTACCACAATCTCCTAGATCACGAGGACGCCCGCAAACAAATGAAGCTTCCACATCCCAAACGTCTCCGACAGACTATCTTGAATTTACAAGCTGGCTAGACCTGGGCCAAGAGGTTATTGAGGCAGATCCATCTCACATGCTATATCAAGATGAAAGACCAATGGCTGATTTACCAATGGATGACAGAAGCAAGGGCCTACAAATGATGCTCGCAATGGGCTACGACAAAAATCAAAGACTAGGACAAAATGACAATGGGCTTTTAATACCTATCATGCCAGAAACGTGACCGATAACAAATATTGGCCTTGGATGTACCCCTCCGAGTATAACCATATGTGGTCAAAGTCCTCCGGTTAGAACAGTTAATAATCCTCCTCAGCCAACCCCAATAGAACTACGCTTACCAGTGTCTACAGGTAGAGTCATAGATAACTTTACGTTTGATATAACCGACGTCTGTAGTAGTAGCGATAACAAGGACCCAACACCTAACTTACCTAGGCTATTCGAGGATACCACCCTCTACATGATTAGCACCCTATCTTTTGAATTTGATCATCAAAATCATAGATCCGCCTATTATATCCCCAACTCATCGACTACGACTAAAGAGGACCACCAGTTCTTAATACATTTGAAAACAATGAGGCACTCTCAGAATTCATGGGATTGCAGGACAACATTCCAGATGGGAATCACAAAGTGGGGTTTATAATGGAGTTGGACACACATGCCTATTATGGGGAAACGATTGAATCCTTCAGTCGCAAAAGCAAGAAATTAAGAATAATATCCAAGTCCTTGAGTGAAAACCACACTGTGGCACTCTCTGACAAGAAAAAAGTAAAAAGAAAGGACGCATCCAATGGTGAAAACCTCTCTGAGGCACCCGAGGATGGGGGATTCAATCTTCCTTTAAGAGCTATTCATCAGGAAAAGTCAGCAGTCTTGGTAGAAAAATGCAATCCGGTCAACCTAGGAACAAAGGATACCCCACATATCACATTCTACGTGGAATCACTACTATTAGAAGAGCAAGAACTCCTAGTGGCATTCCTAAGAGAAAGACAAATAAACTTCGCATGGAGTTATGTTGACATGCCAGGACTTGATCCAAAGACCGTGGTTCACCACTTAGTAGTATATCCAGAAGCAAATCCTGTCAAACAAAAGCTTCGAAAAATGCATCCTTAGATCACCCTATTAGTCAAAATGGATCTAAAGAAGCTATTAGATGTAGGATTCATCCGACCAATAGACTATCCAGAATGGGTATCAAACTTGGTACCTATTTCAAAACCCAATGGGAACATCAGAATCTACACAGACTTCAGGGACTTGAATAAGGCATGTTCAAAAGATGACTTCCCGCTTCCCAACATTGATATGATAGTAGACATGATAGTGGGACATGAAATGTTGTCACTAATGGACAGATTCTCAGGGTACAATCAAATCATGATAGCTAAAGAGGACCAACATAAAACAACTTTCACTTGTCTATGGGGGACATACTGTTGGAACATGATGCCATTCGACTTAAAGAACGCATGAGCAACATATCAAAGGGCCATGACATTGATATTCCATGACATGATTCATAAGACAGTCGAAGACTATGTTGACGGAATTCTCTAAGTCTAGAAAGAGAAAAGATCGCATAGTAACCCTAAGTTCCATCTTTGACAGACTGGAGGAGTATAAGGTTAGACTAAACACAAAGAAGTGCGTCTTTGGCGTACAATCAGGAAAGCTCCTAGGATATATAGTGTCAATGAGGGTATCGAAGTGGATCCAGAAAAAGTAAAAGCAATCCTCAATATGGAGGCACCGAAAACATTAAAGCAACTGAGAGGTCTCCAAGGCAAACTACAATCCATTCAAAGATTCATAACACAATTGGCGGACAAACAGAACCCATATTCTCACCTACTCCACAAGGGAGTAGCGTACAAATGGGATACCAAGTGTGAAGAGGCATTCAAAAATATAAAGGAATACCTACTAACACCACCAGTCTTAATGCCACCAATTCCAAGAAAGCCATTGATTCTATACGTGTCAGCAACAATAGCAGCCCTTGGAGCTCTCTTGGCTCAACATGATGAAAATGGAATAGAAAGGGCTATCTATTACATTAGCAGTACAATGGTTGGGCATGAGCTAAACTATTCATTCATCGAGAAAGCATGCCTAGCAGTAGTGTTTGTATCCAAAAAAATTAGACATTACATGTTGGCACATAAAACAAAACTCATCGCCAAAATTGATCCTCTCAAATACTTACTATCAAAGGAAATGCTCACAGGAAGAATGGAAAAATGGGTAATGATACTGTTAGAATACAACATCAAATATGTGGAGCGGAAAGAAATCAAGGGCCAAGTCATCGCAGATCAATTGGCAAAAGCACCAATCTATTCAGAGAACCCTCTTGTCTCAGAGTTTCCAAATGAATCCATTTTCAATCTCAATGTAGCTAACCATTGGAAACTATACTTCGATGGCTCATACACATAGCATGGATCAGGAGCTGGTGTCTTCTTCATCACCCCACAAGGGGATTTCATACCAAGGTCATACAAACTGGCATTTCGCTGCACCAATAACATTGCAGAATACAGGGCTTTAACCATAAGTCTCAGAATAGCAATGTAGTGGAACATAAAAGCTCTCAAAGTATACAGAGACTCTCAATTGATCATAAATCAAGTCAATGATGAATATCAGACCAAGGACAACAAGCTCACTCCATACAAGAAATTGGTGGAGACCCTCAAAGAATCCTTAATCGAAATAACATTTGAGCAAATTCCTAGAACCAACAACAGAGCAGC
Source organism: Sequoia sempervirens (assembly GCA_007258455.2). Lineage (NCBI taxonomy): Eukaryota > Viridiplantae > Streptophyta > Pinopsida > Cupressales > Cupressaceae > Sequoia > Sequoia sempervirens. Next base: position 122,408 of record VDFB02041746.1, read on the forward strand.
AGACGCCATGGCAACAATTGGATCCTTACTCGATATCCCCCACAACGTCCCAAAATATGAATTCTTGATTAAGCAGCTTCTCATACCTACATTCGAGATACCAGAATCAGAATATGTGTACGAAATCGTTGGTCCTAGTGATCCTTGGTACCACGACATTTATGCATACCTTCGAATAGGAGTCATACCCGCTGACCTACCCTCAAACCTAAAATGAAACTTTGTTAAAAAGGCATCCAGATTTGTCATCCTAGGTGATACCCTATATCATAGAAGCATAGAAGGAACCCTATTGCACTGCTTAAATGCTGAGGAGGCATTGACCGCTCTAACTAAAGTACATAATGGTATCTGTGGTTCACACTCAAGTGGAATGACCATAGCTAAGAAATTGTTGAGGATGGGGTATTATTGGCCCACAATGGAAAGAGAAGCACATGATCATGCCAGAAAGTGTCTACAATGTCAGCACCATGGCCATAGTTTCATCCTATCGTCACACCATGGCCTTTTTCGCAGTGGGGACTTGATCTCATTGGTAAAATCATGCCCACCTCATCTAATGGCCACAAATTCATCATAACCACAAAAAAGTACTTTACTAAGTGGGTGGAAGCCATACCCATGACGTATATAACTGGGAAGCAGATTTCAAAGTTCATCCTGAACTATCTCATTTACCGATATGGTGTTCCACAAGCCATTATCTCAGATAATGGAACACCATTCAAGAATCAGGAGGTTCATGACTTATATGAAAAATTCAAAATCCAACATCGCTTCTCCACCCCATACTATCCCCAAGGCAATGGCCAAGTAGAAGCTACAAACAAAACCATTCTGAAAATCCTCAAGAAAATAGTCAATGACGTAGGTCGTGACTGGAATTTACAACTTAATCCCGCCCTTTTGGGCCTATTGAGCTGGTATCCGCACACCCACCGGCGCCACCCCCTTCTCCCTGGTCTATGGATCAGAAGTAGTACTCCCCATTGAGATCGAGATCCCATCACTCAGGATATCACTTCAGAACCTCATCATAGATGAAGAGTACCAAGTATCAAGATTGAATGAGCTGGAGCTGCTAGATGAGTGACATATAGATGCTTTGAATCATTTACAAGTCTATCAAAATAAACTCAAACGGAGCTACAATAAGAAAATCAGAAGCAGGATGTTCCAAGTCAGAGAACTGTTCTTAAAAGAAAATCAAAAGAATGTCCCAAGCCCAAGTAGCAAAGGAAAATTTGAACCCAATTGGTTGGGACCATTCGTCATCACAACAAGTTATAAGTTAGGGGCATATCAGTTATCAACACCCGAAGGGGAACCTCTACAAGAGCCAATGAATAGCTCTCATCTCAAAAAGTTTTATATCTAAATATTTCAAGGTATAGAACCAAAAAATTCAAAAAATCAGAAAAAGTCCTGAAAAAATGGTTACTTCAGTGAAAACCTAGCAAACAGGCATCTTGGTGACAACCAAAAAAAAAAATCCAAAAAAAATTAGAAAAATGATCAAAAATAGTAAAGAGAAAAATTGTCCTCTAGTGAAAACCACTTCGGTGGCACTTTGGACAAGTACCTGGTGAAAACCTAGCAAATAGGCGCCTTTGTGTAAGCACTTCCGCATCCACCAAGATCTTTTACGACTTGTTATGCATCCATCGCATCCAGATCTCCATCCATCACTCATCCACTCACATCCGCACCATAGCTTGGTCATGTTTTTCGTATCATGATCCCTCCTAGTACTACTCAGCCCATCCTCAAAGTCAGTTTGTCCCGTCGTTATCAGAGTAGTCTATTGCATCACGTTGGGGGCATGTTCTCATTGGATCAGATTCGTGTATATTCTTAAAGTCCTAAAAATTAAAAAATTCAAAAACATCAGAAAATCAGAAAATCCAAAAAAATCAAAATATCAAAAAATCCAAAAACATCAAAATATCAAAAAAATAAAAAAAAACTCAAAAAGTTAGAAAATCCAAAAACATTCAAAATCATCAAAAGCCGAAAACAAGGTCGTTTTGTCGAACTACGTCGTCTCTGAGCTTGAACGTAGGAAAGGTTGATCTTTGATCATCCCCCGAGACATTTAGGTCAGTCCTATAGGAGTCCGTCATAATAAACTGACATTTCATCATCTGTAAATCGGTCGTGTCGTCTTGTCAAACTACGTGGTCTCTACGTATATAATGTAGGCAAGACTCATCTATTGATCAGCCCCCGAGGCCCCTAGGGTAAGTCTTTAGGTTAGTCTCTTGGTCAAAATTTCAGAAAAACCCCAAAACATTCAAAAAATTAAAAGATCAAAACATTTGAAAATTTAAAAAAATACCAAAAATAGCCTCAAAACATTGCAAAAATGTCAAAAACATCTAAATATTTGAAAAAAATCCATTCATCTCATCCTGCTTGCACCCACAATAACATTACTCATAATAAACAATCATCATCCTCAATCTTTGGTAAGACAATAAAAAACAAGTCTAATAGGTTGAAAGAGAAAGCTCAAAACGTCAAGTCTTAGGTCTAAGTCAGTGCATAAGCAAGTTGGTCATCTCTTCGTATCGGTACCTCATCATCCAATTAGGTCCCATATCAATAATCATTTAGAATGCTTTGGATAAACGAAATGACATGCCGCCATCTACTAACATGTCCTAGGATGAATCCTTCCTACAATGGGCATTATCTTTTGGCAGTAGTTTCGGTTATTATCCTTGAAACACATCCTCTTTCCATTAGCGGTATTGAAGAGCATTAGTTTGTTTGTTTACTTGGTTTTTATCTTTTGACTTATCTTATTGCGCTCATTCCAAGGAATTCTCGATGATATCCAAACAAGAGGATTTAGAGAAATAGGAACGGGGCAACAATCAGTATCTTTTTGTCTACTATGCTTGTTGGACGTTCTTGTAATATAACCCTAGTGAATACTTGCTTTGTTAGGTATGTACGGAGGAGGTTTTGGACTTGTTGACTATTGCATTGAAAGGTTCACCTTTTCATGTTTTGGTCCGAGGTGTTTTGAAACTTCTAAAGTGCATCCTAGCAAGGTTTCCGTATGTCAAGGTGTGAACAAGGATATTCCTATTTGATTGACAAGTCAAAGTCCATCACACTAGGTAGAACGACATCCTAGCTTTATATACCTTGATGCATCGTACCACGTGTGTTATCAAAAATAAGAAAATTTGGCCCTTTGAAAATCCCAATTCCTCGGCAAGTAATCATCATCATCATCATCATTTACATTTGCATCATCTTGTGTCTTGTTGAAATGAATTCTTCTTTTTTCGTGCTAACCACACTAACAAGGTACTATGACAATTGATCATCATCATCATCATCATCATCGTCATCGATCCTACATCCACAAAACCATTACCATATTGCATAAACATATCATATAGAAAACACATGCATTGCATTTCAATCATCATATAAACAGGTTATCATAGGCATTCTTCATAGATAGGTGCATCCATTTCATCACATTTCATCCATTACATTGCATCACATTACATTATATGAATCACTACATAAACATTAATTTTCATGTCATAACCATTTCGCACTATCACATACTGTATAATCATAAACAATAGGTACATAGGCATTATAAGATAATCCATCACATACATAATAGCATAACATCATAAGGTCATCCCATGTATTAAGTCCATTTTTGCATAAAATATTATCATATCATTACATATAGGACATCATATTAAATACATCACGTACATTACATTATCATTCTAAACATCTTAAAAAACCATCTCATCTACATTACATAAAACCATCCCATTGGCATCATATCACGACCATCATATTACATCATCCATGCCATCTCATAAATAGCATCATAAATCATTCATCACATAATATAAGCATAATTCATTACATCACATACAAAACGTACATCCATCCATAATCTGTCCATATATAAGCATAATTCACATAACATTTCACAAATATACCATATCGTTTTGCATATTACATTCCACATCATATATCACATCACCATTTGCATCAAATAGATCATCATATCAACAACATCATTGCACATCACATTTTGCATATCATAGGTTAAACATAATATAGGTCTGTTAGTCATAATCATAATGCATACATCATTAGAAATAAATGCATCCATAAAAGCATCATTGCACAACATATAGAAATAAATCATCTATGCATAAATAATAATAGAGTACACATTGCATCACATCAAAATCATCATCGGCTCATATATATATCATCAATAACGCAACTATCATAGTACAATAATAAATCAGATCACTGTATATATATGTCAATCAGTACAAAAGACCCATTAGGCTATAAAAAATGAGCCCGTAAGGCACAAAAAGTATCGAATCATCCTAATCAAGCTTTGTCCCTGTGGATGCTACCCTCGCCTCTGTCACCATGACCCTCTGCTAATCTATGGCTGGCCCACTCTGAGTACTCTAGGACCTGCTCTGCTCTGATTACGGCCTCTCGGATGGCATCCTTGTAAGATCAAACTTACACTGTACGCTGGGAGGAGGAGGCTGTCATGCTCTCTAGCTGTTGTCTCCGGCCTAGCTCAGTGGCTGCCTGTAGCTCTGTAGCCTATCTCTATTGTACGACCTGATCCCTCTCGGCTCTGAGCTTCTCTCTCTCGTCCCTCGCCTAATCTCTCTCAGGTGTCATGACCTAGACTTGGGCCTGTAGGTACGCAATCAAAGTATCCCGGGGATCCACCTGTCCCACTGGTTGTACCTTTGGCTGCACTCGAGGTTGATCCTCACCTCGCGGTGGCTCCTACTGCTAGTCTTGGATGTGCATGTCTCCCTAGCCTAGCTAGACTGGAGGCACAACTGGCTGATCCTGTCGAATGTCAACTCTCCGACCTCGTCCTCCTCCTCTGCCTCTGACCCTCTGTGGATCTAGAACTACACCTAGAATCATCAACCAAAGCAGAGGCTGAAACCAATCTCTATAGGCCTAAGTAGTGCCTAGATCTACGAGTCCCTGATCATAAGCCCATGGCCAGACTACTAGCTACCTGAAGTTGTCCACCACCTCTGAAATAGGAATGTACCACCCCCATGAAACCTGTGTCATGGAGCAGGCGAAGAGAGCCATGTAATCATCATCTAGCTGATCTTGCGGCTCCCCAAACTGACGCTGCACGCACCTGAGCAGGTACTGCTCAATCATGGTGTGCTCCTGCCCCTGCATATAACGGTCCTGGTGGTAGTAGAACATCTGATTAGCATCATCGGCCCATCTGAGCAGACCAAGGTATGGTTGCCAAGTAAAAACCTGCATCTCATCCAAGACTCTCCTCCAATAAGAGATCTCATGCTCACCGGTGTGTGTGAAGGACACACCGCCTCTTTATGGCCACATAAGGGGATCGTTTGACACCATCAGAACTGAAACAATGTGCGCCCATGCCTAGACGTGAAGAAGAGTCACCCCTGCACCGAGTGCTCTACCATCCATGTAGACATACTCATGGAGGTCTCTATATAGTGAAGCTATAAGTACAAGCCCCCAAGAAAAATGAACCAGCCTGTCTCGAACCATCCGCTCCCAGCAGGATCCCCAATCAGGACTGAAATATCTCCCTCGTCTGTCAGGGGCAACAAGACTCGAGATGATGGCTGCAATCACCCAGGGGTAGGGAGGTGCCAGGATCCTGTGTCACTCGAGCTCTATCTGCCCCTCGCAAAACACAATCTTGTCTGTGGGGAGGACTCTAAAGCAGGCCTCACGCCCCTCATCCATGTCAAAAATTGTCCAACGGTCATGAATCGACAATCACAAAATGCGTCAAACGTCCTCTAGGGTGACGGTGGCCTCACTAGTGGGAAGATGGAACGAAAAAGTCTCGCTATTCCATCTCTCGGCCAGCGCTGACAGCATCCCTAAGTGAGTGCGCACGGGCACCTCGTAAGCAATGTACCACAACCCCATAATCCATAGTCGATCCCGGTCCCTGTCACTCAAGTCTCGCAAGTAACCGACTAGGTCCCGCAACTTGTGCTCTCAGGAGTAGAGCTCCCTCACTGCGTCCTGCACCAAGGAATGTCACCATGTTAAAATTTTTGAAAAATTCTTTGTCACGCATTCAAAAAAAATTCTCTAGCAGTGCAACTCATGATGGTGTCGCAGTTTGATTTCTAATCAAACTCCAACGCTAGGCCCTAAAACTGCAAAATCGCACCGTCGGTGCACTTTATCATTCAACATCGCACTTTGGGTGAAATCAAGACCACCGCATCGCACTTTACAAATCCACACGCCGGCCCTGAGCTCAGCGTCAGAGTTTTTAAACTCCAAACTGCACCATCACGACACTATTTAACACTGAGTGACGCAATTTGACTTTTGAACGGCGCTATATAGCACCGCTGCAGACAGACCGACTCTTTAAAGCATTAAATGATGCAATAAATGAAAAACAAAGCTAAGGTAAGGACCACTTACCGGTGCCCCGATGCTAGGTGGCCGCTGGTACATCCGAACCCGATCGGAAATGTGTAGGGGAAGTTGTCATTGTGCCATATTGTCAAGAGGTTTGAGCTCAAAGCGCAAGGTTACTATTGGAAGTGTTTAAAAATGACTTGAAAGTGACCCCTTGGGCCCCTTTTAAGCCTAAAAATTAGGGTTTTTTCACCCTGATTGGCTGTCATGCTAGGGTTTTGGACCCCCGAACCCTTTTTTGTCTAGTTGAGGCTTGTTTTTCACTATTTTATCGCATTTGGACATGTTTTTAACCTCCTGGAGCCCTTTTAGACCTATAAGATACTTTGTCCTCTTTTTTTCGCAAGATCACCCAAAAAATTGAAATTTTCGTCCAATCTCTCGAGGGGGCATTATAATGGCATGTTCTCCCTCACCATGCAGTAGTGGGGCAAGTTTTTAAATATCAGAATTTTTGACTTCGATCGAGATCGTTTATTCTTTGAACCAACACAACAAGTACATTGCTTCAAAGAGGGGCAAAATGTAGACACGTAAAATATACTGATTGACATTTTGCATTTGATCCTGACTACTAACATCGTTTCATCCTGAATCATCCCTCGGTCTAACCATTTAATCAAATCTCCTTATCTGATTAAATTCATCAATATTCCTCTCTTAATTGAATAAATCATTTTATCTAATTAAGTCACCTCTTTTGTTAATTAAATCAATCCATCTGATCTAATTATCCCTATTTAATTAAATAATTAATTAAATTATTTGATTAAATCTCTAAAGTCTATCCATTAAATTAAATAAATTAAAACCTTGTTTGATTTAATCTAAAACCATCTCTTTTAATTAAATAAATCAAAATCCTTATTTAATTAATCTCTTATCATATTCCTCTCTTATTTGATCTAAATAAATCCATAAATTTGAGTCAAATAGGTCACATCATCTAAATCTCATATTAAATTAATTAACTCTTGATTAATTTAATCTCTTATCATGTCCCATACTCTAGATTTTGCAAGTTTCACATGAAAATAGATTTAATTCATTTATTAAATCTCTATTTTCCTCACAAGGCATCTTTTGGAATATTCTCCAAATTTGAATTCAAAAATTCCAAGTCAACATGTACATCCAACAAGGCAATAACTTCATCTTACATGTCATTTGTCTTGAGCCAAGTGGAATTTATTGCATTTTCCCTTCCCTCTTGCAAGTCATTTCAACAAATTTGAAATTCAAAAACATGCATTTATTGGCACAATCCCCAAATCTTGCACATCCTCCATCCGCTCATAGATTGACAAGTGGCATCATGCCATTGGATGAATGTTAGTCCCACATTGCTCAAATTTGGACATTCATCCATCTTGGCATTCTATAAATAAAGAGCTCATATCCTCATTTGATCATCCACAAATTATGCAAAGTTATTATGCTAAAATATTTATCCATTTTCATCCATCACCATTGAGTTCTTAGCTAGTTTTTTTGTAGATTTTGGCTTGGAGATCTCATCTTTCATCATCAAAGTGGATCAATCATCATCAACATATCAAACTTTCATCTTAGGAATTGGGAAAGGGCCAATTTTCACATCAAATTGGCACCAATTCCCCCATGGGATCATGTTTTTGCTTTTCTAATTAGGATTGAATCTATATTTTCTTGTTTTATTGTGTTCTTCCTTGTTTTCTTTCCTAATTCAAAGTTTGCAAATGGATTTCATGGGGAATCCTTGTTTTAGCTTACAATTTCTTGTTTAACTTGTTTATTCTTGTTGTTTTGCAGGTACTAGGACTGGGGTTCGCACACTTATACCCGAATTCTATCTCTCTCACCTCTACCCTCTTCCCTTAACCCTTATACCCTCTATCTCTCTCCCACTCCCTCCATCTCTCTCTCTCTCAAGTCTCTCCCTCCTACCCCCTCTCCATCTCTCAACTATCTCTCACTCACTCACTCCTATCTCTCTCCCCTCTACCCTTAACCCTTATACCCTCTATCCTCTACTCTAGTATCTCTCTCTCTCTCTCCTACCCCCTCTCCCACTCTCAACTTTCTCTCTCTCACTCACTTTTGTCTCTCTCCCCTCTCCCCTCTACCCTTAACCCTTATACCCTTATACCCTCATCCCTAAAACCTTAATCGTTAAACCCTTAAACCTTAATCCCTCAATCCTCAATCCTTAAACCCTAAACCATTAACCCCAATATCCTCTACCCTATACACTGGACTCTCAACCTTAATCCTTCAACCATATGTACCCTCAATCCTAATACCTCAACCCCATACCCTCAACCCAATGTTGGCAACTCAAGGGTAGACAACTGAGAGGGGGGGTGAATCAGTTGTCACAGAATTTCACACTTATTAAACTTGTTAATCCTTATTCTTAGATCTAATCAATATCAATGAAAGCATGAATCAACCACACATGAGAAACACACATAACACCAATATTTTTACGTGGAAACCTTGTTAGGTAAAAAACCATGGTGGAGGTCAGTCCACAAGATTATACCCTGTTAAAAGTATAAGAAAATATGAATGAGGAATGCACATGCATTCAGGTGCACTGCCTAGAGCTCACTGCTCAATTACAAAGGAAGACACACTGTCTTATAGAAAGGTTCTGATTAAATCCATCAGACTTTGAACTAAGAAAATAGCATATGCTAATGCATGGTTACAGTTCTAGTTAAGCACGTGAACACTTCTTCACTCTTCTCCACACTCTGCTCTTCCTTCGTATGATCTGAATAATATTCGCACATATGACTCACACACTTTACTCTTGCACACTCTTAAATGATAAAATAATCGCTCTTATATATCTGCAACAAGAAATTACATCGCTATAAGTCAACTCTAACAAAAGAATAAAAAGAATATAAACAGTTGGCTCAGATCAATAAAGATTATTCATGTGAATTAGCCAAGGTCAGCCATAACATAGTTAAGACCCAAAATATCATCCTCAAACATGAACCACTTCAATTAATTACTCCTCGAAGATCCACAACATGCTTCAACACCTTGTCAACTAGGAACATGAAAAACATGATCATGCAAGAGAAAATATCGGATCACGAGCACAATGATCAATGCAGACATGCAACATAGATAGAGCATGAACTAGAAACATCCACAAACATCGTGAAACACTAGAGAAGCATTTGCAACAATTGAACTTACTAAAATCACATGATCTTCATTTACAAACATAAACTGAAGTAACAAAAAAACTGTCAGAATACAAATCTTCATAACTTGATCAAATCTTCATGCGGATCTTTGAAACTCAATGTGGATAAACTAGATATAATCAACAAGAAACCCTTTAGTCCACAACCTTTGAACACCAACGTACTAAACTCACCGATAGAAAGAACTTCGCTTCACCACTGACAACCTGCAACACTTCTTATTATAATTTTCTCAATATCCTTGACATATACAGCTTCTAATGCACTAATGCTAATAGTGTTGACATTAATGAAAACCACATATTAGCAACACAACCACAACATCCAACAATCTCCCCTGTTGGCATTGATGGCAACATATGATGTGAAAAACACCATCAATGCAACAACACTTACTCTCCCTTAGGTTCTAACTCTTCTTTCCTCAACTCATCCATACAACTCTTCTCCCCACAAGGTTCTTCTCTCCTAGAAATATTTTCACATTACTCTTCTCCCCCTTTGACATCAATGGAAAAGATATACATTACAAGCTCTAAACCACATATCTGAACATTTGAACATCTGACTACTCCCACTGAGTAGCAGCCACCATAACATCAATCTAGATCAAAATATGATCATGAAATGCATGGATTGACACAAATCAATGCATCTTAGTTTTGATTAGGAGGGGTAATCACCCCTAACTTCCCTTTGAGATACTCAAAAGTATCCTTAGGCAATGTCTTGGTAAATATTTTTGCAATCTACTCCTTAGTAGGCACATACTCTAATATGACTTCCTTTTCACTTACTTTCTCTCTCAAAAAGTGAAACTTGATAGATATATGCTTGGTCTTGGAATGTAGCATTGGATTCTTAGAAATTTTAATATCACTTGAGTTATCACAGAATATGACAATAGGCTCATCATACACAACTTTGATATCCTTCAACATCTACTTCATCTAGAATACTTGAGTACAATTATTAGCAACAACAATGTATTATGCCTTCGCAGTAGATAAAGAAATAACATTCTACTTTTTGCTTAACCATCAAATCAACTTCTTTCCTAAGAAAAATGCCTCACCACTAGTAATTTTCTTGTCATTCACATCTCTTTCCCAATCAACATCAATAAAGGCACTCAAGGTAAGATCATAATATTTAGAATACCACAACCCAAAATCAATCATCCCCTTCAAGTATCCGAAAATCCTCTTCACAATAGTCACATGAGATTCATTAAGATCAACTTGAAATCTTGCAATAATACATACAACATTCATGATATCAGGCCTAGTTTGAGTCAAATAAAGTAATTCAACAATCATTGATTTGTATCTAGTCTAATTTTCCTTCAGAGAATCATCATCCGTTGTCAAATTTCATCCAGTCACCATGGGTGAACCAACCGGCTTTGAATATACCATACCAAATTTATTCAACAATTCTTTCACATACTTGGATTGAGATATAAAAATCCGTTTATATAACTAAGTAATTTGCAATCCCAAGAAGAACTTCATATCTCCAATCATTGACATCTCAAACTCATTCTGCATCTCATCAACAAACTTCATGCACAAGCTATCATCTCTTCCAAATATGATATCATCAACAAAAGCTTCAACAATCAAATCTTTATTGTGATCAATCTTGAAATATAGATTGCTATCAATAATACCTTTGTTAAATCCAAGTTTCACCAAGTACTTATCCAATTTGGCATACCATGCTCTAGGGGCATGCTTGATTCCATACAATGCTTTATTCAACTGACAAACCATATCTCCCTAATCAATCAACTGAAATCCATCAGGTTGTTCAACATACACTTCTTCCAACTCACCATTTAGAAAAGCTGACTTGACATCCATTTGATAAACCTTGTAGTCTTTGTAAGAAGCATAAGCAAGAAACAATCTCATACCTTCAATTCTAGCAATAGGGGAAAAGGTTTCTTCAAAATCAACACCTTCCATTTGTGAATATCCCTTACATACCAGTCTCGCTTTGTCTCTAACCACTTCACCTTGCTCATTTAGTTTGATTCTAAAGACCCAGTTAGTTCCAATTACATTTTTATCCTTAAGTCTGGGAACAAGAATCCATGTATCATTCTTTTCAATTTTTTGTAGTTCCTCATTCATTGATTCAACCCAATGTTAGGCTTAGTCTTTGAAATCAAACAATATTCTTCTGTAATCTTTCTCCTAGTTTGAACACCTTTGTTCTTATCACCTATGATCTGATTTTCTGAATGATTCAACCTTACATACCTCAGAGTCTTCTTAGAATATTCTTCAACTTCAGGCTCTTCTAATCTCTCTTTTGTTCTTTCACCAATTTCTCCTTCCTCTTGATCTTATTGATTCACAAAAATGATTTGCACTTGATTTGAAGTTTGACCTTTGATTGTGCTGTCATTATGATCATCATAATCATATCCATAGGTTATGGATGGTATAGCTATGTCTTCATCAACCTTAACGTTTTCACTTTCAACCATTTTCTTCAATCTCTTATTGTAACACCGGTAGGCCTTGCTATTAGTAAAATAACCTATAAAGATTCCTTCATCACTCCTAGCATCAAACTTTCCTATATCTTCATCTCTTTTGATATAACGCTTGCTTCCAAAGATTTTGAAATATCTAATAGTAGGCTTTTGACAAGTCCATAGCTCAAAAGATGTCTTACCAGTATCACCTTTGATTTGGACCCAGTTAAGTGTGTACACAACAATACTCATAGCTTCTCTCCAGTAGATATGAGGTACATTTCCTTCCAATATCATGGCTCTAGGAGCATCTAGAACTATTTTGTTCTTCCTTTCCACAACTCCATTTTGTTGAGGGGTCTGCAGTGCAAATAATTGTCTCTTTATTCCATGTTCTTCACAAAAAAAATTAAACTCACCGGAAGTGAATTCACCACCTCTATATGATCTCAGACATTTAATCTTCAGACGTATCTCTGTCTCAACTCTAGCCTTAAATATCTTGAACTTTTCTAGAGCTTTGGATTTCTTCCTTAAGAAAGTAGCTCACATCATTCTTGAATAGTCATCAATAAGCAACATAAAATACCTATAACCTTGTAAACTTCTGACTCTAGCAAGACCACACAAATCAATATGCACAAGATCCAACAATCCATTTGAATTTTGTTGTTTGCTTCGAAATGAAATTCTTGTTTGCTTTCCTAACTAACGTTCTTTGCATATGGCGTTTTTAGGTTTCATCAACTTAGGAAGATCTCTCACAGCCTTAGTAGAACTTATCTTGACAATATTATCAAAGTTAACATGACACATTCTCCTATGCCACAACCAACTTTCATCAATTTGAGCAATTAAGCAACTTTTACTAGTAGCACTCAGGTGAAAAATATTACCTTTTGTTTTTGTACCTGATGCAATCATATTTCTATAATTTCCCAATATTTTGCACTTTCCATCCTTGAACTAAAGATTGTATCCCTTATCAACCATCTATCCAACACTTAAAATATTATGCTTCAAACCTTCAACATACATGACATCATTAGTATTATGCTTACCATCAAAAGAAATACATCCTCTTCCATGGATCACACCAGCTTTGTCATCACCAAATATCACAACACCACCATCATACTTTTCCAAACTCACAAACTTACTTTTATCTCCTATCATATGATATGAACATCCAGTGTCAATTACCCATTCATCTTTCTCTTCAACTCGAGCAGCTAGGGCTTTCTCCACATTTGTACAATTAGCATATTTAGTAGACACAAGATTATTTTCCTTGATAGCAATAAATACAAATTCATCCTCACTTGCATTTCCTTTATCAGATTCATCATCTTTCACACCTTCATCAGTAGCATATTAACACTTCTTTTGGAATTTAGGCTTGTTATATCTTGGCTTGGTAACTCTCTCAGAACACTTTGATGCAAAATGACCTATCTTATTGCAAGACAAACATTTAAAAGGCAACTTTCCCTTATACTTACCTTCTCCTCTAGCTTCTCTTTTCACAATCAATGCTTCAAGCTCTTCTAGCTCTCTTTCTTCTTCATCAAGCTATTTCATTTCATCCTCATATTTGAATGTCTTTCTTGATGAAATTTCATTCGAATCATCTTTGTTTATCTCTTCCAGAAGTAGAGGCCTTGAATGCAGATTCAACCTTAGGAAGGGCATCACCAAATTCACTCAACTCAAAAGCAGTAAGCTTACCAATCAACATATCTCTGGTAACATTTGCCATAGTCCGGAGCTCTTCAATAACACTAACTTTCACTTTGTAAGAATCAGGCAGGGATCTAAGTACTTTGGCAACAATATTTGATTCGACTATTTGTCCACCAACACATCTAATACCACACACAATTTCATTCACTCTTTGCATGAAAGTAGTAACATTTTCATCATCACCCATTCTCAACTTTTCATATTTCCCTTTTAGACTTTGTAGCTTAGCAATCTTCACATTAGAATAAACTTCATACAAGGTCTCCAACTTTTTCCATATCTAATAAGCAGTCTTCAACTCCATCACATTTTCCATCTCAGTATCAGTCAAAGCACTCAACAACGCTTCCTTAGCCCTAATATTATACTCAACATCCCTGATCTCAGCAGAAGTAGTAGGACCATTCTGTGGAATAACATACCTATTACTTGTAATGCTCCAATATCCAATGCATCTAAGATGGAACTCCATTCAAGTCTTCAACAAAGAATAATTATTTCCATCAAATCTAGGACTATCCTTCTTATAAGTCACCATCCTGAATCACCTCAAGTTGTTAAACTTCTTCCAAGGAACCTACTCTGATACTAATTGTTGGCAACTCAAGGGAAAAAAACTGAGAGGGGGGTGAATTAGTTGTCACGGAAATTTACACTTATTAAACTTAATAATCCTTATTCTTAGATCTAATCAATATCAATGAAAGCATGAATCGACAACACATCAGAAACACACATAACACTAAGATTTTTACGTGGAAACCCTGTTAGGGGAAAACCCATGGTGCAAGTCAGTCCACAAGATTATACCCTGTTAACAATATAAGAAAATATGAATGGGGAATGCACATGCATTAGAGCATACTACCTAGAGCTCATTGCTCAATTACAAAGGAGGAAACACTGTCTTACATAAAGGTTCTGATTAAATCCATCAGACTTTGAACTGAGAAACTAGCATCTGCTAATGCCTAGTTAAAGTTCTGGTTAAGCACATGAACACTTCTTCGCTCTTCTTCACTCTTCTTCACACTCTCCTCTTCCTTTGTATGATCTGAACAATATTCACACATAGGACTCACATATTTCACTCTCGTACACTCTTAAATGATAAAAAAATTGCTCTTATATATCTGCAACAAGAAATTACATCGCTATAAGTTGGCTCTGACAAAAGAATAAAAAGAATATAAATAGTTAGCTCAAATCAATAAAGATTATTCATGTGAATCAGCCAAGGTCAGTCATAACATAGTTAAGACCCAAAATATCATCCTCAAACATGAACCACTTCAATTAATTACTCCTCAAAGATCCAATACACACTTCAACACCTTGTCAACCAGGAACATGAAAAACATGAACACGCAAGAGAAAATCTCAGATTGTGAGCACAATGATCAATGTGAACATGCAACACAGATAGAGCACGAACTAGAAACATCCAAAAACATCATGAAACACTAGAGAAGCATCCACAACAACTAAACTTATTGAAATCACATGATCTTCATTCAAGAACATAAATTGAAGTAATAGAAAAACTATCAGAATACAAATCTTCATAACTTGATCAAATATTCACGTGGATCTCTGAAACTTGATGTGGATAAACTAGATATACTCAACAAGAAACCCTTTAGTCCACAACCTTTGAACACCAACGTATTGAACTCACCAACAAAAATAACTTCGCTTCACCACTGACAACCTGCAACACTTCTTATTACAATTTTCTCAATATCCTTGACATATACAACTTCTAATGCATTAATGCTAATAGTGTTGACATCAATGACAACCACATATTAGATACACAACCACAACATCCAACACCCAATACCCTAATCCCTCAACCATACAAGTCATCAACCCTATACCCTCTATTCTCAACCCTCTACCTTATACATTGGATCCTCAACCCTCATATATCTATGTCTCTCCCTCCTCTTCTCTCCTTCTCTCTATCTCTCTTCTCCCTAAATATCTCTATCCATCCATCCCTCCCTCTCTACCATAATCCCTCAATCATAAACCCTCAACCCTTAAACCCTTAAACACTCAACCCTAAACCCTAAACCCTAAACCCTCAACCCTTAAACCCTAAACCCTTAAACCCTCTACCCTCTACCCTAAATTCTAATCCCTCAACCCTTGAACCCTTAAATCCAAGAAAAATCTCTACCCTAATCCCTAAACCCTCAACCCTTAATCCCTCAACCCTTAAACCCTCTACCCTCAACCCTCAACCCTCAACCCTTAAACGCCAATCCCTCAACCCCTATACCCTCTACCTTATACATTGGACCCTAAACCCTAATCCCTTGACCCTATACCATATACCCTCAATCATCTACCCAAAAATTTAAACCCTCAACCTTCAACCCTCAACCCTCAACCCTTAAACCCTCTACCCTCTACCCTATACATTAAACCTCAACCCTCAATTCTCAACCCTCAACCCTTAATCCTTCATTCCTCAATCCTTAAACCCTAAACCCTCAACCCCTATACCCTGTACCCTTTACATTGGACCCTCAACCTAATCCTTCAACCATGTACCCTCAAACCTATACCCTAAACCCTCTACCCTCAAACCTAAACCTTTAACCCTAAACACGTTAACCCTAAACCCTTAAACCTTCTACCATCTACCCTCAACCCTAATCCCTCAACCATTAAACCCTTAAACCCACTTAGTAAATTGTCTACCCTAATCCCTCAACCCTCTTGACCCTTAATCCTTCAACCCTTAAACCCTAATCCCTCAACCCCTATACCCTCTACCCTATACATTGGACCCTCAACCCTAATCCCCCAACCCTATACCCTCTACCCTATACATTGGACCCTCAACCCTAATCCCCCAACCCTATACCCTCAATCCTCTACCCTCAACCTTAAACCCTCAACCCTTAAACACTCAATCCT
>VDFB02041746.1:145239-196516 GCA_007258455.2 Sequoia sempervirens
CCCACTCCCTCTCTCTTAAACTCACACTTCCACCCCCCCTCTCTCTCTCTCTCCCTCCCTCTCCCCCTCCCACCCTACCTAGACAACTCTAGATCTCTCTCTCTCTCTTAAAATTCTCCCTCCCTCTAAAGACATACATAAATGCATAAATACAAGCATAGTACATATGTACATACAATCCTACATACATACAAGCATACATGTACATGTGTA
This sequence comes from Sequoia sempervirens, assembly GCA_007258455.2. NCBI lineage: Eukaryota > Viridiplantae > Streptophyta > Pinopsida > Cupressales > Cupressaceae > Sequoia > Sequoia sempervirens. The sequence goes on from VDFB02041746.1 coordinate 145,453, forward strand.
GATACAATATTACATACATATAGGCATACATACAATATACATGCATTGATACATACAAGCATACATACATACATGCAAACATGACATACAAGCATACAAGTACACATAAACATACAAATATATAAACATACATTCAATAAAGTAGCATTTAACATAAAGAAAGATAACATGAGAGTGTTATACTGCACTCACGTTATGTCTTGCTAGACATGTTCCCCACAAACGCAAAAAACCATGTCAAAATTGAGATATAACGCGAGCATGTTATATCTTGCTTTGGGAATCACCAAGCCTTGGGATTGGTATTTGTCTTGGAATACCAACCCAAAGGCTTGGAGGGCATTCCCAATGACCAGAGATGTGTTTTTGCAAATTCTACAATATTTCACATAATCGGGTTCGTGCTCACCATCAGGATTGCCTGTGGTTCAATATCAAACAAATCAAACATCTGGGTAATGTTAGGCTCTCTCTTATCTATCCAACAATGTAATTTTTTCACTTTCTAACAATGTTAAGCCTTTCATCCATAATTTATTTTCTTTGTCTCTTTTTTGGCAAAAAGCAGTGTTTGGTGTTTTTTTCGTTATAAATTAACCGTTCATCGAAATTTCAAATAAATTACATTTTTAGAAACTAGACTCCATTCTACAATTTTTTTTTTTTAAAAATCAATTAGTTTCCAAAATTTGTAGGGGTAGCATGGCCAAAATTATGTTTTTCAAGAAGTTTCCACTTTGAAAATTAGTAAAAAATCAAATATTCATTAAAAAATTATCAGAAAAATCATGCATCAACTACATACTATTAGCTAACTTCTGACCATAGCGATTTTAAAATACTAAAAAAAAGTTCACCGTGCTAGGGTCATACAAGAGTTGCTATGTTATGTTTTTCTGACAAAAACAACACCAATTTGTGTACGTCCCTCATTTGAACCCCTTAATCTCAACCATTTTCAAAATAAATTAGTAGTTTAGAAAGTAGACTCAGAGCACTTCGATCCTTGTTTTTGTTCCATCTAAAATTTTTGAGTGTACCTATCCTCAATTTCACGTCCAAGGTCAGTATTTCCTAATTTCAGAAAAAAAGTGGCCACTTAAGCCCCCTTTTTGGGAACCATCTTTGTGCACTTACCCTGTAACTAGTAAATAATTATAATTAAATTACCTGTGAATAACATTGTTATATGAATGGAATTCTTATATCTGATTTTGGATGTTGAATAGGTTAACCTTGGATATTTGAAGACAACACATCCTAGTGGATGTGGACATCGAAGCTTCACTCAGGTAATAAAATAAAGAGTTTAACTAATGAATTGTAGAAAGTGGATTTTTGTAGTTTATATTCATATTGATGATTACATTGCATTGTACATCTTTCAAACTCAAAGTATTACTTCACATTGCATAAGTAATAACTAGATGTTGATAGATGACAAAATTTGAATTACAATATAATTTTTTACAAAGTCAACATAAAGAAGATATGCAATTACTTCACATTGCATAACTAATAACTAAGAGCAGTTGCCAACTGTATTTGCTTGTCATGGCATTCCGTGAGACCACATTTCTTTGAGGCATTTTCTTAAACATCTCACTGCCTTGTCTATGCTACCACATTTTCCATACATGTCTACCATTGAAGCATTTTATCAAATAGTTCACTTCCTTGTTGTTATGGATAAAAGCCTAAAATAGGTGCTTTCAAACAAACAGTGGATGCTTGGAAAAAATATATCAAAGCATAATAGTAAGCAATAACATAGACAAGATAGTGAGTTGTTTGAAAAAATGCCTCAAAGAAATGTGGTCTCATGGTGATATCCATCACCATGAGACCACATTTCTTTGAGGAATTTTTTCAAACAACTCACTGTCTTTTTTGTACTACCACATTTTCCATACATGTCTAACAAAGCATTTTATCAAACCGTTCACTACCTTGCTGCTATGGATAAAAGCCTAAACGAGTGCTTTCAAAAAAACTATGGATGCTTGGAAAAAATATATTAAAGAATAATAGTAAGCAATAACATAGACAAGGCAGTGAGCTATTTGAGAAAATGCCTCAAAGAAATGTGGTCTCATGGTGATATCCATCACCATGAGACCACATTTATTTGAGGCATTTTTTTAATAGCTCACTTCCTTGTCTATGCTACCACATTTTCCATACATGTCTACCAAATCATTTTATCAAATAGTTCACTTCCTTGCTGCTATGGCTAAAATCCTAAAACAACTGCTTTTGAACAAACTATGGATGCTTGGAAAAAATATATCAAAGCATAATAGTAAGCAATAACATAGACATGATAGTGAGTTTTTTGAAAAATTGCCTCAAAGAAATGTGGTCTCATGGTGATTTCCGTCACCATGAGACAACATTTCTTTGAGGCATTTTTCCAAACTGCTCACTACCTTGTCTATGCTACCACATTTTCCATACATGTCTACCAAATCATTTTATCAAATTACACTTAATTTTTTTCAAACAATTCACTTCCTTGTCTATGCTACCACGTTTTTCACACATGTCTACCAAAGTACTCAAAATTTTGTTGACTATCTCATACTTTATAAACCATGACCTACATCATTGTTCTAGGTTTTGTAATTGAATAATATTGTTTTATTTTCAAATGATGTAGGCGGAGACACCTCCTGATGTTCATAGGGAAATGGAGCATGGTGTGTCTTTTGCAATTGATAGACCAATTCCTTTGATGATAGTATGAGGTAGATTAGTAAATTTCAAATTACATTCGTTGTTATAGTTGTTTATTATTGAAAAATCAAATGATCTTATTGATTTGTAGTTTAATTTCTATCTGGATGGTTTTCATAAGACTTTGGAACACCACATCCTAAGCATGCGGATGTTCTGATTGAGGAGAGAGATCATCTGGAAATGGTAAGTGATTATTTTGTTAAATATTTCATTTTTTTAATGTATTTTCTATATATTAATGTCTATACTTTTTATTGTAACAACTAAAGCTCCATGATGAACTAAATAGGAGGAGAAACCCTCAATTTTGAAGTAGACTTGTGTCATACACATCTCCATCCCCTCGATGATCATAGGTCGCCTGTGATCTATTTTCTTCACTTGGAGGGGAATGAATTTTTATTAGGATCCTTCGTTGTATGCCTATGTGGCATTTTTGGACATATATTTTGTATTGCATATACTTGACATTGTATGCCTATATGGAATTCTTGTAAGCCTATATGGCTATTTTGTATATACGTTATATCAACATATATTGATGTATGCCTATATGGCTATTTGGTTAATACACATCTTTTTTATTGATGGTGTCCATGTTTGCATTATAAATCCACACTTCAATGGATATTTTTAGATTGTTTACTTCAAATATTAAAATCCAAATGTATTACATGCACTCTTCCTTTACATTATTGTAAATATATAAAGTTTTAACATTATGCACTCTTCATTTATAAAGTTTAAAATCTAAGTGTTCATGTGTAGACTTCATGTATTATGTGTATTCATATGTATGCTTCATGATTCCTATGTATACTTCATGTGTTCGCGTGTATGCTTCATGCTTCATGTGTATACTTCATGCATTATGTGTATTCACGTGTATGTTTCATGATTCCTATGTATACTTCACGTATTACGTGTATTCACATGTATGCCTCATACTTCATGTATTACATATATCTATTTGTTTGATTCATGATCGGATGTATCTTGAACAATATTACTCCATGTTTATTTATGATTACCTTATGTTTAGAAATTATGAAAATATTAAAAACGTTTTTTGAAATGCTTTCTACGCTGATAAGCACTAACATAAAGGGGAGATAATTTCAGTTGAGAAAGACATCCATAACATCATTAAAAAATTCAATTAAGAATAAAATCTTAGGCAATATTTCAAATAAATTAATTTAGGTTCTCATGAATAGTGATGATATGATTTAGGTTGTGACTTTTCAAAGGCAAAAAGTTGTGACCCTTTGAATAGGAAAGACTATGACCCTTTTATAACGAAGGGTGGTGACAATTCCTAGCATAAATGTGCCCATCTAGACATGTTGGCACTAATGGTTTGGCCCCATGAAGAATAAAACAAAAAGTAGCCTACCTTGCAACTTTACACTACATGCATTTGACAGTTTTTGGGGCATTAGAAAAAATTTCACCATGGGAAAATGGCTAAAAGATATGGAAAACCAATACAAGTTATTGTAGAGGGGCCCTATGTGATCACATACCTTCAAATGAAATGTTTCTAAGTGCCACGGTTTTCAAGCAACACCTCGTAAAATTTTGCTACCTTTTTGTACTTTGGTCTCTTAAGAGATATCGTTGATGCAATGTAGCTTAGACTATTCCAACATGTTTAGGTACGAAATAGGAACCTTCCTAGCATAAACCAACCCATTTAGATGTGTTGGAACTATTGGTTTGGTCGCATGACGAAAAAAATAATTACACCACCTTGCAACTTTGCACTGCATGCATTTGACACTTTTTCCATCAATTGAAAATTGCACACCACGGGCAAACGACTCATAGATATCAAAAACCAAGAGAGGTTATTGTAGAGCATCCCTACTTGATCTCATAACTTTAGATGGAATGTTTCTACATGCCACAGTTTCTGAGAAACACTTCGTCAAAGTTTTCTTCCTTTTCGCACTTTGGTCTCTTAAGATATATCATTGCTACAATGTAGCTCAGACTATTCCAACATGTGTGAGTGTGAAACAAGAAATTTCCTAGCATAAATATACCCATCCAAACATGTTATAATTGTTGGTTTGGTCGCATGATTCAAACAAAACAAAAATTACACAACCTTGCAACTTTACATTGCATGCATTTGACACTTTTTCCATCAACTCAAAACTGTACACCACGAGAAAACAACTCAGAGATATTGAAAACCAAGAGAGATTATTGTAGAGGAGCCAATATCACCCTTAAACTTGGGAATTCCATTAGATTCTTGCAAATACTCATTTTTAATCTCTTCATGCACCCTCCTTCATAAGGAACACCTTCCATTGTTGTCTCTATTTTCTCAACTTCTTGTCTTTTAGATTGCAACTCTCTCTCAACAACATTGACCTCTTTTTTGACGATAAAATATTCTTCTTATCTTTTAATTCCTTTTCTAAGTGGTTAATTTTAATCTTTAAAGTTGTTTTGATTAAATTTCAAGAATCTTTGAACTCATCTATTTCTAGTTGTATTTGCTCCATGGAAGTCTTAAGTTCAAGAACCTTTGAATTCATTTGTTCAAATCCACCTATAGCATCATCTCTCACTTTATTTTCCTTCACAAATTCTTATGAAATATAAAACCTCTTGATATTATCCACTTCTCATTGCCATTTTCCCATTGCACATACTGCACAAGAACCTTCCTCAACTTCTTGAGAGCATGAATAATCTCTCCAGTCAATACATTATCTATCTCATTCACTTTGGTCTTCTTCTTTTCAAGTATTTTTAGCAGAGATTCCTTTTTTCATTTCATGCATTCTAGTACTTGTTGCTCCAGTTATGCATTTCCATTCGCCCATTGCACATACTACACACCCACCTTCCTCATCTTCTCAAGAGCAGGAAGAATCTCTTCAGTCAATACATTTCTATCCCATTCACTTTGATCTAATTCTTTTCAAGTGTTTTTCTAGACGATTCCTTTTTCATTTTAGACATTCTAGTACATGTTTCCTCTAGTTTTGGAATGTGGATGATGCATATACATTTCAAGCTAAAACCTAAAAAAATCCTAAAGAACACTATTCTAACCCACAACTATATTTCGATCAGTAACACTCTTATGTGAGATTACAGAAAACCACCTACACGCATATAGAGACTCATCACTATACCTAAATGGATGTTGAAAACACTTACACACCACTAAGGGAGCCACATCAAGTCATTTCTACTTGATATTTCAATACCACAGAAGACGATGAATGTAATTTTTATCACATAAATATGCATTTATCCTTGAATAGTGAAACACAACAAAAGATGGTGAATGCCATTTATCACATAAATATGCATTTTGACTTGATAGTGAAACACAACAAAAGATGGTGATGTCCTAGTTGAAGTCCCTTAAGGGTGTCCTTTATTTGCTACACATATTGGGCCAAAGTACTTGTGAAGTTGAAGGGTGGTTATTGATTGATAGCTGAATAGGGAGTTTGTGAGGATGATATGTTTTGGTATTGATAAGAGGGAGAAATGGGATTACAATATTGGAGGTGTTGATGGGTATATGAGATGGGACTAGAAGTTTGGAGATGATATGATGGATGTTGACATATGAGGAGAAGAGATATAATGTTGAATAGCATAATGATGTAATGGTTGGGAATCTTGGGAGGCCATAATTTGATTTCATGCTTGGGACCTTGTGATAGGTGTCATGTCCCAGACTTCATGAATTGATTCTTGGAGGCAAAATAAATTTGAAAGAGTATTTTTTAACACTATCTTATGTATTTAATAAATAAATAAATAAATTTAAATTATTAATAAAATAATATTCAAATTTATTACTTATTCTATCTGACATGTTTTGTTGGTGCCTATTATTTGAATTTCATGTTTTCTTTGTTGGCCAACCTCTTTCGGAAGGCACTTTCAATATGTATTTATATTGGTCTTGTTGGCTAGAGAAGATCATCATGAATTTGGAGCATTTTTTCCCTATGACCTGTGAGGACGTAGTCGTTCACTGTTGCACTCAGGTCTGGACGTAGTCTCAGTGCCTGAGGAATTCATGTTTTATAGTAATTACTTGCTTAAGAACTTTGCATTGGTTAAGACATACACTGAGCTCATGGGTTCTATCTTTGGCCATACAAGTGTCAGATTTGCTTTGACTGAGTGCAATATTTCACGAACAGGCGATTGGAAGAGAGTTGATCACTCCTGTAGCTGAGCCTCAGGCTCTGGCCATGCCTAAACTCAACAACTATCTTCCAAGAGGTGCGATCAATGTTTGAACTACATTTGGAGTGGGTGACATTCAAACTTAGCCACTAGGCATTTCACACACCACGTAGATCCGCAGATATATTTCCAGCATCCACTGTCACGGGAGTCCCAACAAATTCCACATCTAACACATAGTCATTCAAATCTAGGGGAGACGACTCATGCAATAGGCATCCAGAGAACACAATATGTACTGATGCGTTACCAGTTCAAGATGCCATAGCTATGGGCATCAGAGTACTCATTACACATCATCTTGGGAGCTCTGATTTAATCTATTGAATGATTAGTTACATCCAGAATATTTAGATCAAGACATCCAATTAGCAATCAAGCATTTTCTAGAATATTGATTCCCAGGTCCTGCTAGACATTTTTAATATTCTCCGACTAGCTAGGTCGTGATCTATGCTACTATTATGGCAATTTTGTCTCTAAAATTAATGTGTGACACTATGTGATGTAAAAGGGTTGGCAAACCATCAAATTTTTAATAGTGTATGCATTTGATTTTAGTTCAAGTTCAATTTCTTGAGACTGTGTATTTCCATAATTCATTGCTTAATATTGTGCTTAGTCATATCATCTGGGCCAACACCTTATAGTGGTATCAGAGCCTCAGACCCTACCAACCTGAGGGAATTTTATGCAAGCAAGCCAAAGGGAGCAGTGAGCTATTGAGAGGGAAAGAAGGAAGGCAGTAGCCGAGTCTTCTGGAATAGGAGGTAGAGGTAAGAAAATGGTAGATAGGGATGAGCAGTGGGAGAATTTTATGAAATAGATGATCCAGATGCAGAAGCAAATGGCCAAGCAGCAAGAACAAACCAATCAAATGATGAATATGATGATGCAATCCATGAACACCATGACCAACACCTTTAGATCTACATCAAATAATGGTTCAAAAGGTAGCCATTCCACTCACCAGGGGTCTAAAAATCAGAACAAGAAGGCCACTTGTCCCACACAACCCACATTCCTACCCAAGAATGGATCTACTAATGGAGGGGAAGAGTAAAAACTTGTTGAAGGTGATGCCGATGTGAGCATTGATTCCTATGCACAGATTGATCTAGATGTGAGGAATCAAATTCCATTTATTCAATATCACAATGCGATGAATGGATTAGAGGGAGGACAATCAACACCCTATTTCAATAGAGATCTGCAACACAGGGTGAGCAAGTTGACTCTTCCAACTTTTGATGGCTCGGGACAAATGACAACAAGAGCTTGGGTACTTAAGCTAGACACATATTTCTCACTCAACCCAATGCTTGAAGATGAAGTGATCAAATTTTCCATTTTGCACTTGGACGAGATAGCACATGAGTAGTGGCATCATGGAGTCATGACACAAGGATTTAACCTTGTCACTTCATGTGCTGATTTCACACAAAAACTCATAGAGAGGTTTGACATGAGAGATCCAAAAATGTACTCCAAGGAACAGGAAATAAGAAATAGTGGATGATTATGTGGCAGAATTTCAAAGACTTGTTGTGATGGTTCCTGATGTGTCAGATAGGAGGCTTATGTTTCTGAAACCCTTCCCTAAAATGACTCCTCCACCTAAGGGCCTTCCTCTGAAGCCAAGTGGGACAAACATGTCTAGGAACGAGTTTCGATGAAGAGGTTTGTGTTATCATTGCAGGGAATCTTAGACTAAAGGCCATAGCTGCTTGGGAAAAGGCCAAATCCACTACATTGAGGTAGCCCCCGATGATGATGAAGTGGAGATTGATGGAGGAGAATTGGAAGAAGCTACTAATGAGATTGAGCTAGAGATAATCGTAGAAGGAGAACATATGGGAGGCACTCTTGTAGGACTTTCAGGAGCACCCCGATACCATTCTCTTCAGGTTAGAGGGGTCCTTCAAGGACAAAGAGTGACAATGTTGATAGATAGTGGAGCCACTCATAATTTCATTGACTGAAGGACTGTAGCAAAGTTGTGATTAAAGACAAAATACTTTGAAGGATTTGATGTTTCAATTATCGACGGTAACATCCTCTCTTGCACTAGCTGGATCAACCATATGGAGCTTATTCTAGGAAACAAGGTGAGAGATGACTTCTATGTGGTTGATATCGGTGATACAAACATGGTGTTGGGCGTACAATGGCTACATTCACTTAGGGAGTACACTAACAACTACTAGGCCATGAAATTGAAGTTTAAACATGACATGAAAGAGATTATCCTTCAAGGCCTTTCTAGGAATGGTCCAATGGTGGTTTTAGCCAAAAGAATGGAGCATTATTTCTGGAGGGATGAGGTAGCTTGGGCGACAAAATGTTCGATCATATATTCGAGACCCCCAAAGGAAGGAGGATCTTACTTAGTCGACATCCAATCCATTCTCAACAAGAAGAGCAAGGTATTCCAAGAGATTCCTTTTGGCTTACCACCTGAAAGAGGATTCCAACATGGGATCAAGCTTGAGGAGGGAGCCAATCCCGTCATCACCACTCCCTATCGACACCCTAGGATGTATAAAGAGGAAATTGAGAAGGAAATCAAGGAGTTGTTGGATATGAGGCACATTCGCCTGAGATCTAGCCCTTTTGCTTCATCTGTAGTGTTGGTCAAGAAGAAGGATGGGACATTGAGGATGTGCATTGACTACAGAGCGCTCGATAAGAAGATGATCAAGAACCACTATACCATTCCCAAGATCGATGAATTGATAGATGAGCTTCATGGTGCAATATATTTCTCCAAGATTGATCTACGTTCAAGGTATCATCAAATCAGAGTGAGAGAGGAGGATGTTCACAAGATAACTTTCAGATGTCACTATGGGAAATGTGGGTTGCTAGTTATGTCATTTGGGTTCACCAATTCCCCTGCCACTTTCCAGTCATGTATGAATCAAGTATTCACTGTGTAGTTGATGAAATTTGTTTTAGTCTTCTTTGATGATATCTTGATCTATTGTAGGAAAGGGAAGATCACTTGAAGCATATTGAGGAGGTGCTAGACATATTGGAGCATCATTCCTTTTATTCCAAGATGTGAAAATGTGAGTTTGGGATGACAAAGATTCTTTATTTGGGGCATAGATCAATGCTCAAGGATTTAGTGTGGAGGAGGAGAAGATCAAGGCAATTTAGGATTGGCCTAGGCCCAAGAACTTGTCACAGTTGAGAGGATTTGTGGGCCTATGTAGTTATTACAAGAGGTTTTTGAAAGGCTTCACAACTCGCAGCCCCACTAACCAACTTGACGAAGAAAGGAGCCTTATCTTGGAGTCATACAACGCAGTAGGCTTTTGAAAAGCTTAAGGAGGTAATGAGTTCATGTCCCATCTTCACTATTCTAGATTTTTTACTCCCTTTTGTACTTGAGTGTGATGCTTCAGGAGACGACATTGGAGCAATATTGATACAAAATAAGCACCCCATAGCCTATGAGAGTAGGAAGCTCACAGATTGAGAGAAAGCCTTCTCCATTTATGACAAAGAAATGTTGGCTATCATGTACGCCCTTGCCAAATTCAGACAGTACTTGGTTTGTGGGAAGTTTGTGGTAAAGAAAGATCATAAAAGCCTCAAGTTCTTCCTCAATCAGCATGATTTGAACGATAGACAACAAAAATGGGTAATCAAGCTTCAAGCATACGATTTTGATATTGAATATGTGAAGGGGAAGAACAATGTAGTGGCTAATGCTCTCTCTAGGAAGCCATACTTTTGCTCTATGTCTAATATATTTGTTGATTGGAAGGCTGCCATAATAGTCAAATATGCTAAAGATTCCCTTGCTATTGATATTTTGGAGGGAAGATTACTTGATGATAGGTACAAGGTGATGGAGGACCTCATCCTCTACAAAGATTGAGAGTATCTCATACCAAATTCCAAGGTCAAGGAGAGAATCATAAGAGCTTGTCATAATACACCCTTTGCTGGTCATTCGGGCTTCTATAAGACATACACGCAAGTAGAAGAGTGTTTCTCGTGGAAAGGTCTAAAGAATGATATTTTGCAGCATGTTAGGGAATGTTTGGTTTGCCAAAAAAATAAGACTGCACATGTTTTACTAGCTAGTTTGTTGCAGCCCCTACCTATCCCAAATCAAAAATGGGAAAGCATCTCCATGGATTTCATTATCGAGCTACCGAATATGCAAGGTAAAGATTATATTTATGTGGTGGTGGATAGACTCATGAAGTATGCTCATTTTCATGCTATTACTTCAAAATTTAAAGCTCCTCAAGTTGCTGATCTATTTTTTAGAGAGATATTTAGACTCCATGGATTACCAAAAAACATTGTGAGTGAGAGGGACAATAGGCTCATCAGTCTATTTTGGCAAGAGCTCTTTCGTTTGGAACACATGAAGTTAACTCTAAGTACTAGTTACCACCCCCAAATAGATGGACAATTGAAGATAGTTAACAAATTGGTTGAAGGTTACCTAAGGAATTATGTGATAGGGCAACAATTAGCTTTGGTGAAATGGTTGCATTTAGGGGTGTTTTGCTACAACACCACACATCATATGTCTATTAGTATGTATCCTTTTAAAGAAATTTACGGGTATGATGCCACTTCTTTCATGGACTTGATTCTAGCAAATAGTAGAGTGTTAGGTGCTAGGGATATGGTACAACAAAATGTGGATATCATGAGAGATCTGAAGGAGAACTTGCAGCGTGCTCAAAACCAGTAGAAAATGTATGTTGATCACCATAGGAGTGAGAGGGTTTTTGAGGTGGATGACATGGTTTACCTTAGGTTGCAGCCTTATAGACAGTCATCCCTCAAGGGAAATGGCATGGAAAAGCTAAAACCAAGATTCTATGGGCCTTTTCGAATTATGAAAAAGATTGGGGAAGTTGCATACAAGCTAGAATTACCACAAGGTAGTTGAATCCATAATGTTTTCCATGTGTCATTCCTTAAAAGGGCACTGGGACAATAGATTGCACCTTCGATAGAGCTACCCCCTTTTTATGATGAAGGAAAATTGATTTTGGAGCCCGAAACTGTGTTGGGTGTAAGGGAGGAAAGGCTGTGGAACAAGGTCATTCCGAAATATTTGGTGAAGTGGAAAAATCTGCCACTCGAGGATGCTACTTGGGAAGGTGTGGAGATCTTTGAGCACCCTAATCTGAGGTTGCTTGAGGAAAAAAAACAATGTGAAGGAGGGGACTTTCATGTCCCAGACTTCACAAATTGATTCTTTGAGGCAAAATAAATTCAAAACAGTGTTTTTTAACAGTATCTTATATATTTAATAAATAAATTTAAATTATTAATAAAATAATGTTCAAATTTATTACTTATTTTGGCCGACATGTTTGGTTGGCACTTGTTATTTGAATTTCATGTTTTTTTGTTGTCCGACCTCTTTCGGAAGGCACTTTCAATATGTATTTATATTGGTCTTGCTAGCTGGAGAAGATCATCAAAAATTTGGAGCATTATTTCCCTGCGACCTGTGAGGACATAGTTGCTCATTGTTGCACTCAGGTTTGGACATAGTCTTAGTGCCTGAGGAATTTTTGTTTTACAGTAATTACTTGCTTAAGAAATTTGAATTGGTTAAGACATACACTAAGCTCATAGGTTCTATCTCTGGCCATACAGGTGTTGGATTTGATCTGATTGAGTGCAATCTTTCATGAACAGGCGATTGGAAGAGAGTCGATCACTCCCGTGGTTGAGCCTTAGGCTCTGGCCATGCCTGAACTCAATAACTATCTTCCAGGAGGCGCGATCAAGGTTCAAACTGCATTTGGAGTCAGTGACATTCAAACTTATCCACTAGGCATTTCACACACCACGCAGATTCGTAGATATATTTCTAGCATCCACTATCACGAGAGTCCCAACAGATTCCACATCCAACACGCATTCATTTAGATCTAGGGGAGATGACTCAGGAAGTAGGCATCTAGATAACGCGATCTGTACTAACACATTACCAATTCAAGATGTCGTAGCCACGAGCATCAGAGTACTCATTACACATCATCTTGGGAACTCCTATTTAATTTGTTGCACTACTACATAAAGGGGGATTTTAAGACATTAATTTAAGAAAAAATATTAGCTTTGTCTTAAATATATTTTTAATTCTTTAATTGTCTTAAATTAAGACAATAAAAAAATACTTTTCTAAAATAATTTTTTTACTTCCCTCTTCTTTTTCATTTTCCCTCCCTCAATATTTGACATGCATTTTAGACAATGCATTTTTCTTCCTTTTAATAACTTTCAGAGTAAGCCACAATGGAAACAAGAACTCGAGAAGAATCGAAGAACAGTAATATAAGCACAGAGGCGGGAGAAGGCACAACACAACGGGCACAAAGAACAGTGAACAACACATACAAAGCACAACAAACGGGGGTTTTCCAATGACCACAATGGTTTTTTCATCAGAAATGAAAAGGACCTTTCAGAAAATCAAAAGGGCGCGAAGCTCAGAGCAAGTCTTGAGTCCAGGATGTTGGGCAAGCCACAACAGTAAAGCTTCTATGAAGGGCCTTTCAACAAAATTCTAGGGGCGCTCCACACTTTTGTTTTTTTTGTTCTGTTTCTTATCTTTTTTCCTGGCATCAAATCTTGCGATTAAGTGGTGCCCAAAATTCACTGTTTAATCACCAAGGCACTAATTTGAGAAGATTTTCTTTCAAGGATGGCCTGTATTGCATTTTATGTGATGGTTCGAGTTTCTTGATCCGTTTTAACACAACATGCTCTATCAACACTTTTATAGTGGATTTTTGGCTTGACTAGGCCCTAACACATCAGATGCATGGCCATAATGAATGAAAGGAGGGTTTGTGGGTTTGTTGTGCATTCTCTTGTGCTATGTGCATAGATTTTGGCATTTTGTAGATGGTTTTCAATTGTTTTGAGACGTACTCGAAAAATTAAGTGTTGTGAACAGAGTGTTGTGGGTTTATTTGCATCATTAATCATTTCATTGTCTCGAACCTTCCTGAATAGGTTGGGAACTAGAATGACGTTTCTACATATATTAGCAAATTGTCACCAAATGTACACTCTCCTTTCTCATATGCACTTAGTAGTTTATTAAAAGAATATTAATCTTCACAAGAGCCCGCACCCTCATTCCTTTCTAGTAACTTATTGCCATATTACATGGCATGAGTGGAGTTTACAACTTAATTTGCAGCCCTCCCTCTATGAATTTCTGCACAACCCTTTCTTTCTCTTCAAAACAACCATCCCAAAATAAAATCAACATGTCAAGATGGTGTCTCTTCATTTCCTGCAAACCTTTTTTTATCATAAATCTTTGAATTCCCTCCTATCGCACCTAGTCCCATTCTCTTAATTCTTCTTCACGTTGCCTCTATTTGCAGCCTTCCACCTTTTTGTTTTGTTTTGTTTGCCTTCATTTTTAAAGTCTTTAACTAGAAATTTATGGTTTATCTTCTAGGTCACGTGTCCTCTCATTTCTGATTCTCTTCTGCCAATAATTCTCTTATGGCACATGTTTCTTTGGCAAGATGACAATGGGGCCATGCATTGTTGCACGTAGCCACAGAATATGGGCATGGTAGAATAGTGTGCCTCTTTGCCCAGTGATTGTAAAGTTGTATACAAAGCTTTGGCGGGTCTGCATAGGGAACTGCGTGATATATGCAGGCCCATCTGCCCACCCAGTCCTTAACTGTCTAATTCCATGCCCGCTCACATATAAACCAAACTCAATGATAGGTCTTAAATCATGAAACAAACAAGACTTTATTTTTATTTTTCTGAAACAATCAAAATTATCCAAAGGCTTATATTTTAAAAACTTTTAGCAGTGTATGGTAACATTGTATCTCACATGATTGGTAACATTGACTAGCACTGTGTCACCCTCTCTTGCATATATTGTTGGTACTGGATACTTCCCATTCACTATCACAATAGGCTTTGTGTGGCATAAACGTGTATAATTATTGATTCTTATCAGCACATGAATCGCATAGAACCCATCAAAAAAAATTGTTGGAATATGTGATATTAATCTTAGAAATCAATTACATAAATTCACACCAACTTACAGTAAAATTTTAATGCCTGGATTTTGCCTCGAGAGTAACAGATAACAGGACAATTATGACAAAACAAAGCATTATATTGTTTGAGAGTACTGCCATCGTTTGATTTCCTCTGCAGATGAACTATGTATAGTTAGTTGTACAACATTCAATCAGAGCAGTTTGAAGGATGGAATGTTTACATCTCTGACAACCCATATTTATACAAAGTCTCACATTTGATAACTATGTTCTCATTGAGAAGCTTCCAAAGGTAATATCTAAGTTGGTATAACATTAAAAGATTACTTTAGTCTCACACATGATCTAATTCACCCCATGTTTTGAATTTGATCTTTGCTACTAAAAAATCAAAAAAAATAAAATTTGAACTAATTCCATTGAGTTTTGGTTGTTTACATATTTGCATTGTAGGATAAGAAAACATTTAGAGTAGAGTATGGTAAGTCCAAAATGTGTCATGCCTAAGGGGGGATGAATCAAAAGACATATATCCTAAGAATGCTTATACTGAGTGGGCCCTGAAAGATTTTCCACATGGACAAGAATACCAAATGATGGCTATATAGTTTACATTTTGAATTCCTATTTTGTTCTTAGTTTCAAGTCTAAATTGATTGTAATATTCATGTTTTTGCACCCCATGACCCACATTGAGGTGGTGAAGTGTTACACAAAGCATACTACACATTCCTAACAATTTATAGAAATTTTACATTGAAACAGTAATTTTCAGCTGTGGATAATCAATGAAATTATATTTTCTGAATTTACTATCCATGAGAATTTCAAAATAAAAGTAGTTGATTTCTGTCAGTGACTATGATCCTATAGTTTCATCATTTCCCCTCTACCCAAGCTGGCACAAGGAGACCTTGACCAGACTTTGCAATCTTGTTTTTCTGATGTTGGCATGGCATTTTCATCTTTTTGCCATTGCTTTTTGGGGTATCTTCATGCA
Source organism: Sequoia sempervirens (assembly GCA_007258455.2). Lineage (NCBI taxonomy): Eukaryota > Viridiplantae > Streptophyta > Pinopsida > Cupressales > Cupressaceae > Sequoia > Sequoia sempervirens. The sequence continues at coordinate 161,470 of VDFB02041746.1, forward strand.
CGACTACCAAAATGCACCATGCTCCATTATATAAGATGTACATTAATATTTCAGTTTTGGACATGCAAGGAGGGAGCATGTCATTCCAAAAGTTAAATCTCCTTATCACATAATTACTTTAACTAATTTTGGTGGATCGAACTGGTTTTAATCTTGAAGTTTCAAGTGACCTATCTCACTCATCATTAGGGAAACTACCTTTAAGATGATAGTGAGGTGCACCCAAATCTTTAAGTATGCACTGAACATAAATCAATATGCAATAAACACTACTTACAAATTTAATTGGATATGTGCAATGGAACTACAAAGCACTACTTTTATTATTACATAGACTGGATAATGTATATTGCATATAGTAGAATGCATATACAACTTGTACAATTGCATAGCTTTACACTTATAATTTTGAATGATTTCATATCCCTGCAAGCAAAACAAATAAGTAAAATCTGTGATGCACAATGGGCAATACAATATAATTTCAAGCATCACAAAATTATTTAATTAACAATGCACTGTTGTCTCCATGATCATGAAATTATGATCGATAATAATATATTGGAAAATCTGATGCCAACTTTTCCATCAAATAATGATAAAATTTAAGAAGAATCAAGTTATCTATATAATGTGATTGATAAAATATCAAAGAAGTATTTCTTATTGCTTAAATTTCTACAATAAAATTGAGTTTAACAAGGTAAAACCCTTCCACAATTCTCACAAACAAGTCTTGGAGAGGAATCATCACACCTCCACTTGCTGTGTTTGATTAGTCAAACAGGAAATTTTTTCATTAGTGTAAGTGAATATATATTCTACTAAAGCACATTCTTTAGTACTTGTTAATGTTGAGTTTCACCATAACTTCAGACAAGATCAATGCCTATATATAGACAAAAGCTACTAGTTCAACTATCTAAACGTGGAAAGAAAAACTTCCTTTGGTTTATACTTAACACCATCTTCAGAGTCAAATAGAAGGCCCTAAGGTTGCACCATTCAAGTATAACAGAAGAGGCTTTACAAGGATTGGAACAATTGTCCATAGGCCAAAAAATAAATAAGATGAATTAATTTGCAATGCACATTATCATCAAAAGTCAATGAATGTAGGTTGAATCAAATGTATTGTTCATTTCCAAGTGAGAACATTTTTTAGTCAAAAGAATCTGATATTTATCTAGATGTAAGAACAGTCAAATCAATTCTAACTTGCATTGCACGTAGAGGGGCCCAATGATGTACTTTTAAAGTCCAATGTAACCTAACTCTTGGATGATTTACATTGTAAGAGCTCAGAACAATACAGTAATTGTTGTGAAACCTCCTAGGTATTTCCTCAGACTTAGATTGGTGTTTTCTAGAATTCACCAATGGATAGATTGGTGTTTTCTAGAATTCACCAATGGATTCTTTACTAAAGATGTTCTTTTGGTCTAAGAGATGCATAGGAATCTAGTTGTAGAATCCGGTCACCATGTCAAGGAGGTGAGCTTAAAGACAGAGGAATGTTGACATATCACTAATGGATTGATGTTAATTTATCACATAACACTGGAGGGATGTTAGCTATTTCCTTTAAATTAAATATTATTGTATTGTTCTACCACTTAGAAGTGAAAACTTACTTCACCCCATAAATACACAGAATTTCTTTGACATGGCAGCGGTTGACAACACTGCAGTCTGAAGTATCTGTGCACCTCACTTTGATTCCGAAAATATAGATGAGGTTTATAAATTATTTGGTTTCCTTTATGGAGTTGCATGTCATTATATACCCTTGACCCATTGATTTTTTTGGGTTATCTATAGCCAATTTATAGTTAGCATAAACTTAATTAAGTTATGTAATCATTTATATAGCCTTATATTGGTATTCTAGTTAGCTTGGGTGACATCCAAAGTATAAGTATGATATATACAAGAGAAGTGAATAATAGATTATCATCAAATTATGTATTCTATTTTTAATTGAAGAGTTCTTAAGGTTTGTCCCATTGAAGTGGCTTATTATTATTAGGCATTTGCAAGTACTTCTATTATATTTTGAAGTATTTGTTGTTGCATTTTTCTATTGTGGAAGCTATTTCATTACAAGTGATATTAGAGCATGATCGTGACAATTAAAAGGCAAGAGTCAATGCAATTTTTTCAAATTTTTAGGTCATATTGTAAAGTGCACATCTCTCTTAATTTTACTTAAAAAATTATAAAATCTAGACTGTTTATCAAGGTCACATTGAAAAAACTTCAATTTTGGTTTGAGGTCCTCTGGAGTATTTTTGAAGGTTTTATTGTAAAATTAGGGATTTCACCAAATTTATTCTCAAGACTACGAAATATAAAAAAAAGATTGCATTTTAGAAGATTGCATTTTACATTTTTTTTGGGCCATAATTGCTAAAAGTAGAATTAATGTTGCTTTTAACAGTTCAAATGAGGGTTGTGGACCCCACAAAAGACTCAACTACCTATCGAGTTGGAAGCGTTGCTTGGAAAGATAGAGTAGAAAGCTGGAAGGTGAAACAAGATAAAAATGTAATGCAAGTGCCCAATCTGGAATTTTCTCTCATGCCCACCTCACATTCATTGGAATTTTTCCCTGCTACTCCAAATACACCCCACCACCAGTTTAAGTCACTACAGGAAAGCCCATCTCATGGCTTCCCCTTGCTCAATTGGTGAGCTTCTTCTCCTACAACTGTTAATGGCTTCAGGTACATTTCTTGTTAGCTTCCAAATTTTTGGATTAAATTGTGAAAAGTTCTTTTTTTATTGTCTTAATTTAAGTGACTGCAAAAAATTGATGAATTTCTAGGTAAGAAGAAAAAACTTCCATTTATGGAACAATTCAAAATTTTACATTTTAAGACTAACATTTTACTCCTATTTTACATTTAAGACTAACACTTTACTTCTCAAAGATGATCCACTTCAATATTTTACAAAGCCCATTTCATTTGGGAAAAACTGAGTACTTTCTTAGCATTTGTGAAATAATTCAATTTTAAGTTATCTTCTTTGTATTACTTCTCGAGAAATGTGAAGCTGGAATGGAATAAAAACCAAGCCAAACTTGGATTGGTCTAGAAAATATATCGATCCTGGTCAGGCTTCATCCCAAAATCAACCACATGGCTAGAGCTGAATTTGTAGGCCTAGGCCAGACCGTGTGCGAACTTTGGGAGAAATTAGGGAGAACTCACTAAGTTACCACAAAAGAAAATATTTTTACAAAGCCCATTTCATTTGGGGAAAACTGAGTTCTTTCTTAGCATTTGTGAAATAGTTCAATTTTATGTTATCTTCCTTGTGTTACTTCTTGAGAAATGTGAAGCTAGGATGGAATAAAAACTAAGCCAAACTTGGATTGATCTAGACAATATATTAATCTTGGTCAGGCTTCAGCCCAGTTTCCTCAATTGATTTTTTTATAGTTTTCATTCCTATAAAAGTGTAATGTTCTAGAATTTCTTCTATGTTGGAAGTGACGTAAACCCTGCTTTATTCCATCTAGCTGCACAACTTCTTTGGCAAGAGCCACATATTCAAGACCATGCTTCTTAACTATTTTTTTATGCATAACTAAACTACTTGCTTCTCGAACTAGAAGAAAAGTTGCCCCTGTTGTGATTTTGTCTCAAAGCCTAGATTTCATATTTTGATTTTTAACGAACTTCAAGTTTTCACCCTTCGTGATGTTTGTTCTAGGTAACTCTGGAAAAAGATTTTGTTGCCTTTCTTCATTTTTAGTTCGCATTTTCTTTGTTAGTTTTGTAGATGGATGGATGCCTTACCCTGCACCATCTAGAGATTGGGGACACCAGAGAAGAAAATAAATTATTGCATTAGAACAGGAATATTCCAAGTGATGTTCCGCAGGTTGGATGCTGTCTAACTGTGTTAGAAGTAATGGATGGTCATGGATTTGATTTAGAGTACGATAAAGAATAGGTATTTTAGCTTTTGTTTCTTCCCCGTGCAAAGTACTGTTTATTATTTTACATATATATGGCGTTGTGGATGAATGTTTTTTTTCCTGCTGTTTAGTTTATTTATACAGTTCATTATATCCAAGTCTTGCATGTTGTTCTTGTTCATCTACTCTAAGTTATCTGTACGTTGTGGTAAATATATAAGGTATTTATGTAGAGATCCAAATCTAACTTCATATACACAATTACTACTGAATTACTACTGAACTAACTGATATAAACTCTTCCAATCTTGTTTAGTATTCTAAGCTACAGTTGTACCTTTCTAGTGCCAGTGATTTTTTTATTGATTTGTGGACATTACTATACTTTATTTCCTAATTTTGATTTTCTTTTCAATTCATTTTGATTGTGGAATAGAATGTTCTATTTTTAGAAGCATGATTGTAAATAGAATTCAAACAAATCGAAAAGTTCAATGGGAACCAATAGCATATGGATCTTGATCATACCATAGGAAAAGAGAACTGTATTACAGAAGACTTTTTCCCCTTTCTACTAGAAGTTTGACCTTTGTGTGCCCGTCTCCAATTATACATGGCGGTTACTTGAGGGGATTAAATTAAGCTCTTGGAACCGTGGAAGACAAGATAACTGCCTGAGAATGATTTAAAGATAAAGTCAAGAACCTTGAGTCCGTTCACCATTTTCGTAGATAAGATAGACACACAAGGATGTGAATGAGATTGGAAGATAACACTGCTTATGTAAATCTGATCACGATCTTGCTTAAACCTGCTCTGATACCATGTTAATTTTAGGATCAGAAATTAAATAAGTAGATATAGAAGAATTTTAAACACTTTGACACAGCATATACCCTGGGAAAACCTTCCAACTTGAGGGAGAAAAACCCGGCAACAATATATCACTTATATATTGAATAATAACCAGCAATTTGCTTTACAATGAGGCCAATCACAAGGCCGAAAATCAACACCACACTTGATGTAATTCAAGATAATATCGATCTCCTTGTAGATGATAATTTCGACCTTCTTGAAGACTTCGATCTGCTATATGAATCACAATATCGATTTGCTGAAAGTAATGCTCGATCTCTTGCTAGAATACAAACTTGTACAAGTAATGAATGAATGGTGAAATGAGGAGAGTGAACACCTATAAATACAATGTGAATGTGACTTCTCCCAAGAGATGTGTCTCTTCTTCAAGAGGTCTGCCATCAATGAAAGAATGACTTACATGAAGAGTGACGAATATCAAGGAGAAGTCGGCTACAATAACAAATATTGTTTTACATTTAAGTGAAGCACCTCTTCACTAAAAAATGTGTCTCCAATAAATAAATAGTCGTTAGGCTATATTTAATTTATTGCTTTATGAAATCATGGCTCGAATTAGAGACCTGTGGCTGAACATCAACAAGGCAAAGATGTGAGGCCCTATAGATGGTATGGGTGGTCAATCCTCCTGCCCTTCAGGAACTGCTCACTAATGATAATTTTCCTTACCTTTATATTGGATGTGGTACAATGTCTTTCTATGGTTTTTGGATAGGGCTCTATATAGGCTCTGAGGTAGAAAGCCTCCACATTCTGGAGCTTGCTGTCCAATGGATGCTAGAGTATGCGAGTTTTAGAGAGGACAAGCAATCTGATTATTTGGATTGATGCCTTCTTCCTAGAAGTAGTGTATGTGAAATTTAGAGAGGTGAAACAATGTAAATATTTTTTATTTGTGTCCTATGCCTAGAAGTATCTATTTTAAAAATTGGCATATAGTACTTGTATCTAATACCCCTCTCTTGGCAACAACATTGGTATTATTAGATGTCCTTTGGTTTGGATGTTTTTGCATGATTTATTTATTTCTTTAAAATGGACTAGTTCACCATATATTTTGGTATGGTTTAGCATTTTCGGTTTACCAAAGGTCCTTCTCATCTTCTCATGCATCTTATAAGTTTTCAGAGCTTTGCTAACAAAAATTGTGCTTCCATGTTTCTATGTTTCATTATTCATGGTTATCTACCAATATGTTGGATGTAGATATTTGTTAATGAAGGAAATATATTTATCTAATCTGCTGAATACATCTGGTGGAATTCTACATATGTGCATGAGTAAGACATGGCTAGGGATGGAGGGTTGTGTAAGATGATGAAATTTGTGTTTTTTTGTGAGGTATATTAAAAAAATCATTTGGTTGAATGATGCATTCTTAGGTATGGTGCATTCTCCTAAATGATAAAGTACCTTTTAGGATGCATTGGCCACAAAATGTTGATCTTCGAGTAAATGGTATGATCTGACCCACCAATGTTAACTTAAAAAAAAAAAAAAAAACTTTGATTGTTCATCTTTCAGGCATATTGTTCATTGATGTCTTTTTTGTTATTACAAGTTCATTATGATTGCCATATAGATGGGGGCTTCTAGGGTTTTTTTTGTCAATTCTTCTTGCAATCTTTGTTTTCAACTTTTACAATTAATGTAAAATCAAAACTGATCTTTGTGTGTAACTGTATTCGCTTCACTGATCTTCTTAACTTGCATGTTAGGAAATGATTTTATTTTATTATTAGTAGTATAAACTATTAATCTTATTGCCAATAATTGCAAAGATAATTAGAGGAAATTGTTTGTATTCATAACTCTTGGAATGGATGGTGGGTCTGGGCTGTTGTGGAGATAGTTTTGTGGGTGTGTGGAGTAATATCTAGTTTGATTTGGTTTATTAGGTATTGGGAAAAGGGTGCATTAGAATTGTTTTTAATTTTGTTTTCCATGAAAATTCTGGCATGGTTGTCTATATGGTATATAGTCTTTTGAGATCATGTGGTTTTGTGTTGAAGGGCACTATATTAACTGATTTGGATTGGAATTTGAAAATGATTGGGAGAGTGAATAATACAATTTTGCACTTACTCTATATATTGTGGGAAAAGATGAAAACATTGTATAGGCAGTAAAATATCCTACCTACAGGGATTATCTGAAGTAGTACTGTTCTTGCTTTAAAAGTTTAGATACATGTAACAGATTTTGTATTTGGATGTGTTCCCATGTGTGAGATTCTTTTGTGGAAGCCTTCCTTTTGGTGAAGATGATCCAAGCTTTTCAGAGAGCTTCAGTTTGTTGTCATTGTGCCTTTCCATATATTTGAGAAGATGCAGAGTTATGATATTTTTTTCGTTTTCTATTCTCATATGGCCATGCCAAAGTATTCAATGAGTTTTGTCTTTTGGTATAGGAATATCAATTAAAGTTACAAACAAACCGAGTGTTGAGTGCTCAATTACTGGGAGCCAATGGTCGTGATGATGGTCCTGGGGTGGGTTCCTTTTAACATCTTAGGATGCTACATTGTACTAATTATTTTTTGCTCATCTTATTTTCTAACATTCTTAGCAACTAAAGCTTTGAGCATTTTCTGTTCATTTTGCATACTCTTCATGGTGGTGCATTGTCTTATTCTTTGTAGTCATTTTGTGTTCATTCTTAGCATAATTCTTGAAATGCCTAGTGCTTTACTGTTTTGTGTTCTTTCAATTTGTAACCTGGTTTGTTTTAACCTATTGTAGATTACAACATGCATTAGAGAAGGAACAAATAGAATATCATTGCAAGCAGTGTTGTCGATGCTGCACCTTTTAGTCTTATCACCATTGAATCCATTACTGAGCAACTTCATAGTCATATTGTAGATTAGTGTTCTACCATAGTCATTGTGTTTTGAAGCCTTAATTTGCATGGAGGGGCATTGTTATGAGGCTCATTGAAGGAAGGGGATAAATGCATTATTCAATAGCCAATATCTTCATGTAAGTACAACCCCAATGGTAGCCTTGCCTAATGCATACCTATTGTAAAGAAAAACACAGTCACAATGTTCCTCAGGCTCATCATGCAAGTGGGATCACAGAAATAAGTTGCAGTGATTGTTGTAGTAATGTAAGGGGTAGTAGATTTGTTTGATGAAAGTGCTTTAGAGTTTTATAATTCTGAGTTTCATAGCTTTGTTTCATAGAAGCATAACTGAGCAAGTCAAAGGTTACAGTGTTATTCTTCAAAAGAGGGCAGTGATGAGTGAAAGGAGTTATAGTCATTATGATGCCTTTAGTGTGTGCAAATGTTAACTCCAAGGTGCAAATGCATGGTTTCCATTATCTCTGAGATACCAAGAAAATGAAGGCACAAAGGTGAATTTCTAACAGTGGCAAGATTTCTCAGATTTGAAACACTACTCAAGGGTCCTAATTTTTGGGGAATTTTGCATTGATTTTGGCAAGGGCGGAATTTGAAAATGAAATTAGAAACACATCAGTTGTTTGCAACAACAGAGGAAAGTGTCCAGATTAGCAAGTCAGTTATTTCCTTTAGTTTGAAAGCTAATTTCAAGGTGTTTACAGCAGTTTATCAGAATTAGCAGCCCTTTCTTCAATGAAAGTTTCTAATTTGAGGATTTATCTTTATAAAGGCTTCTCTTAGGACTTTTATTTTTTAGTTCTTTCTTCTTTTTGCTCAGCAAAAAGCTTGTCTTGTAACTCTTTTCAAAGAAAATCATTGTAACAACAAAACTCCTTTCAAAATCAATAAAATGGTTGCAGGGTTCCTTCTTAGTTCTCTTGTTTCATTTTTGCAAGGAGTGATTTGATGTAGAAATTGTGATTTCATTTATGAATCCTTTGTTATGTCTCATTCAAGCAATCTTGGAGTAGGATTCTCATGTTAAATGTAGGTCATATGATGTGTTGAGTTGTTTTGAGTGGATGTAGTTGTGAAAAATATGTTTTCCTTCTAGCGAATAGGAGGACGACAAGAATCTAGAAATATTGAATGTTGAAAACTACACTAAAAAATAATTTAAAATAAATTGTTTATTTTTTTAATACAATTTTTCATATTGTCTTTAGAGAGACAATAGTTGGGATAAAGACATATTGTCTCTTAAGAGATAAAAATACTTCTATTTCATTTTGTCTTTAGAGAGACAATTTGTTAAGACATTAACTTAATACACTCGCTTAAAGACATTATTTAAAACAATAAGCAAGTTTTTTCTGTCTCAAATTAAGACAATTAACTCAAAATTTGTCTTAAATATTGTCTTAAAGCGCCCCTCTATGTAGTAGTGTCGAATGATTAGTTACATCCAGAATATTCAGATCGGGCCATCCAATTAGCAATCGAGCATTTTCAAAATATCAATTCCTGGGTCCTGCTAGACATTTTCAATATTCTCTGACTAGCTGGGTCGTGATCTATGCTACTATTATGGCACTAATGTCTCTATAATTAATGTGTGACACTATGTGATGTAAAAGGGTTGTCAAGCAATTGGATTTGTAATAGTGTGCATTTGATTTCAATTCAAGTTCAATTTCCTGAGACAATGTATTCCCAGAATTCATTGCTTAATATTGTGTTTAGTCATATCGTCTGGGCCAACACCTTACAATAGGAATCCAAGAGAGAGAGAGACCTAGGAATGATGAAATGGAATGATGATGATTAAGGATGACTGGTTGGACCTTGGATTTTAGATGATCGATGTAAAGGGGATAATTATAGAATGGATGGAAAACGAACAATGATAAAATGGATGGAAAAGGGGATAATGATGAAAAGGGAGATACAAGACCAATATTTTCTCAAGCTAAACTAGATCATTGATTGATGATAATGGGGTTTTCTTAGACTATACTTTTATAATCGTCTAGGGAAGGCTTGGAGTTTCTCACAAGCTTGGATAATCACCTGACTAAGGCTTGGATAGAGGATGATTTTTCTTACCTAAGCTTGGATAATCACTTAGACAAGGCTTGAATATGCTTCTAGGCTTGGATAATCACCTAAGCAAGGATTTGATGGGGATTTTGATAACAAGGATATGATGATGGTTGTGATGGCTAGCTTATGATAATGGATGAAAATGCTAAGATAAGGGATTTTCGATAGTTTATGTATGAACCCCTACTTATTATTCAATCCATCCAAGTATATTTTCATGGAAAGGGCTGGCGGGTAATTGTTTTCTCATATACATAACAGAATTATCCATTTGATTAGTAAAGATTGTCCTAGCAACCAACAATACATAACAGTAATCTTTAGATTTAGAAATCTTATCAAGGTATGCATGAAAGTAGTATAAGGTTTTAATGTCCAGCGTTCATAATGCCCAACATACAACATAACATCATAATTGACTTAGGGATCTAGTTGTTATATAAAGTACTCTTAGGTAGTCTTATATATGAACATCACAAACGACCTATCCTTCCACCTTCTTGAGTAAGAAATATTAAAAAAGGGCAGATTAGAGGTGGAAATGAATTGAGTATCTAGTAGTTGTGGTGATAAAATTTGAGAATGGCTTTATCACTCATTCCGTGACTTACTTTAAGGTTCCATTGTTTCTACATTAAATATATTTGTTTGCTTAATTATTCCTTCCACTTCCTATATATATATATATATATATCTATGTATGTATGTATGTATGTATGTATGTATGTATGTATGGTAACAACCAATGACTACCTTTTTATGACTTACTTGGTTACTATTACGATACTTGCTATATGGGTTAATTAAATAGAATAATAGATATGAAAAAGTAGACAGAGGCAATTTTCTAATATTGGTGTCCTATATATCATGGTTGTAGAACCACCCCTTGTTGCCCATCCTCAAACTCATTCATGCATAGCACCCATATTCAGATAGCATAGTAATTAAGGTTTGAGAACCTAAGGTTAGTGGCACAGACACAATAGATCACATTCAATAGCAGTCATGTTATGAATCTTGAAATTTGGGGTGTAAGGGTTACCACCTGCAGTGCTAAAGTGGAAAAGTTTTGGTATAAAGATTAGGGTTTGCTTCAAAGAGACTCTTTGAAATTGGGGTTTTGAGCTATCTTTCAACTCTCTATTCAATAACATAGATTCCCATAGACTTACATTGGACTCCATTATAAACAAAAGAGAGGATGAGTATGATCTAGAGCCTAAGTCCAATCTAATGCTAAGTTGCAAAGCCATTTCTAAAGAAAATCTATACACTAATCCTCAGTTTAAGGAACAAAAACATTACTTGATTAAAACCAACTAATAGTAAGAGAATAGAGGAGAAATAAGTTTATTTTTAACTTCACAGACCATTCCTAACATTTTGAAATGATTCCAAGACAACAAGGTTAATTCTTCTATGGAGACAATATTCTAAACCAAAAGAAATACGATTGGAAAGGATAAAAAGCTTGGATTAGAGGCACCCAAATGTATAGTGTCCAAAATAGAGAGGAAATTTTCCTTGGTCTTTTCTTGTTCTACTTTCCTATTCTTTCACCTCCTCTCTTTGCTCCTTATCAAGCTCCTGGCGTCCATTTTTCAAGGGTCCTGAGGTTATTATTATGGCAGGCACAACTCTCATCTCCACATCCTACAAAATGTCAACCATGGAACTGGGGTGCCATGCCTATTAATGGCATGGATGACCTCTCTTTTGCTCTCTCTCCCTTACCTACACCATTCTCCATAAATTCTTGTCTCTTGGCATGAGTTTTCTTCCACCATTAATTTCTTTTGTCCTTTCCTCACCCTTCTTCTCCCATGAATTCCTCATTCTCTTTCCTTCTTTATTTGCTTTTGCTCTTATTTTATTAGTTCTTGCGAGAGGGAGGTATACTAATGCATTCATCCAATTTATTAGTTGTCAGCAAAAGAACCAATTAGATAATAGAATTAAAATAGTGTAACCAAAATTTCTAATGTATATATATATATATATTTAAATTTTTTATTAAATACAAAACTAATTTATCTATCATTCTATTGGATAATAATTGTGAATAGTAATATTAGTGTGATGTAAGCTATGGAATCTTTTAACTTTTTCATTTTGACTATAAAAAAGGTTAATAGTGCAAATGTATTTTCATGTCATTTTTAAATTCTATTTATTGTGCTATTTGAAAATGACATCATTTTTTCTCTAAAAGATTGTGGGCCAATAAATATAATATTTTTAATTATATTTAAGATTATTTTAATTTATGGGGTGATGAGCCTAGCTCGATTGGCTAAAGCATCATGTTGCATGCAAGAGGTCACGAGGTCTAGTCTCCCAATAATACTTTAAATCAACTACCATATTACACATCTTACTGTAGGAATCAAACACAATGCATCACTTTTTTCTATGTTCCTTAGCATTAGCCATTCAATGGGTTTTTCTTAGACTTTTTCTTTTATTTATCTAGTGCCCCATTCCTAAGGTTCTTTAAATATGAACTAATTTTTATTTATGTGGTATAATCTATTTGTTTAACCCTATACATTATAATTATATTTTATTTATTTTTAGTTAATTACGTATTTATTTTTAAATATGTTTATCCATTTACCGATCATTAATAAATTATAACATTATACAATATCCTTAATTAATTGGAAACAATTTAGTCTATTTTGATGTCTTTGCATAGCTCAAAACAAACAAACAATTGCGATTTAATAGACATGTAAGGTCCTAGGTTTAAATGAACCTAGGTTGACGAAAATTGTGGGCAAGGTCTTGACAGTAAAATGACATTACCGTTTGTTTGTCTGTCATCCAACAGAACCACAAAATCTGCCTCATCTTGCACCCTGGTACCTGCAACTAATGACAAACCTCACATAGGTCCACCAACAAGTCATTAGTCCAAGTTAGTATAAACAAATCAATGCAATAAATTTAGAATATAATCACATTCAATAGTGTTAACATAAAGGTTCACAACTATCACATACACACATATATAGGTCTACATAGTAAAATCCAAAATTCTACCCCTAGTCCAAATTACATTGAGGCTAGGGGTCATGCAAGAGAATTAACATGGTTTCTAGGGGATATGACAATAAAACTCATTTCACACTCAATTTGAGTGAGATGGAGGTTATCAAACATGTTTTACCCAATGTCACGATCTTTGAATCAATCATCATTGGGGGAAAAAATGTACTTGCACACTCAAGTGAAATATTAGGTGTATCTACACCATTAAAGAATAGCCCAAGTAGTGCAATAAACACCCAACATGACATAATATCTAGATGAATCCATAAATCATCACATTTAAACTAGTAATTATCTACAGTAAACATGACTTAGACATAAAGATGTAGAAATCACTAGTAATCTAGAATGTTGAATCAAGTATAATAAGTACATCTATATCATATATAGTGAAAAAAGAGAAGTGGAACTAGTCTAATAATCCAAACATATAACACAAGAAGTGCATCTCATAATATATAGTGAAATCTCGATACTAATACAAAATCTCATCAATAAATACATTAATAGTAATACAAAACATCATGACAAAAAAAAGTTATGGAATACAACCAAATTCAACTATAGTACAAAACAACCTGATGGATTACAAAAAGTTTCATAAAGGAAATAATGATGCATAACAGCATATTAGAGAAGAATTACATAAACCTTGTGAACGTTAAATTGAATTTGATCAGAGTTAAAGAAGAAACTGACAGTTTTTCTTATCACCCAACAAATGTGCTTGCTATTCACTTGCAAGTTGCAAGTGACCAATCTCCAAAACTGACGCCACTTTTTCCAGCTTTATCAAGCTTATTGAAAAAATTAAGGAAAATGTTTCATTGCTGAAGCACCCTGACACATTTTAGAGCTGAAGGCAGCCAAAAATCAACTTTGTGCGTTCAAGGTCGATAGTCTTTATCATCCTGTTTGATGACAAACATTCATGACAATAAGTTAAGGGTATTCTATGACAGTGCAGCAATTGTTTTTCCTATTATTTGATCAGCTTAGAAACATCAAAACATTTTGCTTTAGAAGCTTTTTTCCATGTCTTTTATCTCACATAATTTTTCATTCTTAATTTAATAGGAATTTCCCCAAAATCAGCCTTCTCTTAAAAGCAGAATGAAAAGTGCATACCTTTATTATATCATCAGTAACTATGGGTAATGATGATGAATATACTCTGTTTCTTGCATTTCTTGCCTACCCATAAGACAACCAATGTTCATGTGAGTAAACAATATAGTATGTATATTACTACATCCATGGATAGTATTCAGCTAGATTCAAAGCAAGCATTCTTATTTATGGCCAAATCAACACACTATAAGGAGGAAGATGGCGGATTTAGTATTTGAGAGCAAACCAATTTGTTGGTCTATATGCTATGTGCATGTGGACATAAACCTTCCATTAATGCATGTAATGTGCATCAAATCAAAATGATTAAATCATGTAGATAAACTTCAACCTCAAATGAAATTAGTCTGATATAAATAAGATTCATTACAGGCTGCTATGTGTCATCGATATTCATTCTTCTGCCTTATATATAATTTAATTTCAAATAGAACCATCTCAATCCTATACACCATCATTGCGGGGAAAAAAATTGCTGCAATATTTCGGTCAACTCTTTAGAATAAACAGCCTCATTCGCTACTTACTTCTTGTTCCCACCCTGTACATGTTGTTAATAGGAATAGTAAAATTGTTTGTACGAAAAGGCCACAGATAATTCCGAGCCAGAGTCCCTGAAATATCCATGAAAATTTGGCTTAAGCAACAAATTAAAATGTTAAAAAGTAATATTCTATTCCTTCATTTGTAAACACCAGCATTTTCCCTGCAGCATATAGAGAGCAGTGTACTTTCCCTACTATTGCCAAGAGGAAAGGAACTATGAAAATTAGGAACAAATCCCTTCCACGTTTATTAATTTGGCAATTGCTTTATGATTTTATATGGCTCAGCTATGTACTCTTTTGTTAAGAAGCTGCAAAGTGTCAAGTATCATCTTAAGCATTGGAATTGGCTTTGTTTTGGCAATTTTCGGGCCAAGAAAAGGGAAGCACAGGAGCGTCTTGCTGTTGTCACTCGCCGGATTAGGGATTTGGGTTTTTCAGAGGCTCTTGGACATGCTGAGTCCCAGGCTCTTAAAGTGGTGGAGGAGTGGGAACTTCGTGAGGAGATATTCTGGAAACAGAAGGCTCGGGTTGACTGGCTTCGAGAGGGGGATAGGAACACTGCTTTCTTCCATCATTCTGTGCAGGCCCGTTGGAATAAGTGTTATATTTCTTCTCTTGTTAATTCTGATGGCTTAGTTTTATCCTCACAACAGGCTTTATCTGGAGAAGCTCACCAATTCTACTCCTTTCTGTTTACTGAGGATTCTCCTCCTTCTGATGTTGAGGATAATATGATTCTTTCTTGTATTCCTTCTTTGGTCTCTAATGAGTTGAATGCTTCTCTTATGCGCCCGATTACTTTGTCTGAAGTGGAGGAGGTTGTTTTTGGGATGAACAAGGGGAAAGCTCCTGGCCCTGATGGGTTCCCTATTGAATTTTTCCAAGAGTTTTGGGAAATTGTGAAGTTGGATCTGGTGGAGGTTGTCCGGGAATCTTTTCATAACAAGCAGATGCTTCGGGCCTTGAATGCTACTTTTCTTGTCCTCATTCCTAAGAAGGAGGGTGCTGATAGGTTTGATTTCTTCCGACCTATTGCGCTCTGTAATGTGGTGTATAAGATTATTACGAAGCTGATTGCAGAGCAGCTTAAATCTTGCTTGCCTGTTGTTATCTCAGAGGAACAAGGGGGTTTTGTGGCTGGTCGTCATATTTTGGATGGGGTGGTGATCGCCTCGGAGGTCATTAATTCCATGGCGATCTCTAAGGAAAGATCTATGTTCATCAAGCTAGATATGGCTAAAGCTTATGATAGAGTTAAATGGAGTTTCCTTCAGAAGATTTTGTTGGCCTTTGGGTTTTCTTCTGACTGGGTCAGTTGGACTATGAGTTGTGTGACCTCCTCTTCCTTCTCAATTATTGTGAATGGGGAACCTTCTGAGCTTTTTGGTGCTTCCAGGGGTCTTCGTCAGGGGGATCCACTTTCTCCCTACCTCTTTATTCTTATGGCTGAAGGGCTTGGGCGCTTTCTTAAATCTTGGGTTTCTCAGGGTGGGATTCATGGTTGGCAGTGGGGGATGGGTCTGCCTACCCTCTCTCACCTCCAGTTTGTGGATGACACCTCTCTTATGGGGCTAGCTCATCTTCGTGAAGCTGATTCTTTTAGGAATGCTTTGGACATTTACCTTGCTACTTCGGGTCAGAAAGTTAATGAGCAGAAGTCCTCTATTTTTTTCTTTAATACTCCTTTGGCCATCTAGAGGAGGATTGCTGCTATTTTGAGGTTTCAAATTGGATCTCTCCCCTTTGTCTATCTGGGGATTCCTCTTGCCGTTGGGCGTCAACCTAGATCTTCTTGGCAGATGTTGCTTGATAAGTTGAGGAAGAAGATAACGCATTTGACTCATCGGTGGTTGTCTACTGCTGCTAGAGTTACCCTCCTTCAGTCTGTTATCCAGGCCCTTCCCATCTACAGGTGTTTTGTCCAATCGGCCCCTATGTATTTCCTTCGGGAATTTGATGCTCTCTCTCGGAAATTCCTTTGGAGTGGTAACTTGATGACTTCTAAGTGGAGCCTTGTTAAATGGGATTCTATGTGTAGACCAAAGCAGGAGGGTGGTCTCAGTTTACGCTCTTCTATTTTGAATGGGCAAGTTCTTGCGGCGAAGCTTTACTGGTGCTGGTGTACTAATCAACACCAGTTGTGGGTCCGTGTTCTTAACTATAAGTATCTTCGTGGTGTTGCTTCTTATGAGGTTCCTCGCTATCCTCTGGAGGGGAGTGGTTCTATGATTTGGTCTACTCTGAAAGTGGGAGCTCAGTTGATTAAGCGGGCGCTTTTTTGGATCTGTCACTCGGGATCACAGGCTCTTTTTTGGTGGGATTCTTGGATGGACACCCACCTATTCTTTCTACTTTTCCTCATCTTCAATCCCTCTATGATGTTTTTACTGCTGCTAGTTGGGACACCGTAGAGCATTACAAGATTGCTGAGCATTGTGGCTCTGTTGTCTCTTTTCGTTGGAAGCACCCTTCTGAGTGGCCTCCTGGGGGCTTTGAGGGGGATAGGCAAGAGCTTGCTCAACTTTTGGCTTCCCGGGCTTGTAATTCGTTGAGGGGACCTGATATTTTAGCTTGGGATGGCTCTGATAAGTCTGGGAAGTACTCTGTGTCTTCTGGCTATAAGCATTTGGGTCGGCAGTTGTTTGGGGCTATTGAGGTCCCTTGGTGGAAGTATGTTTGGTATAAGTTGTCCTGGCCCAAGTGCAATTTCTTCATGTGGTTGGTGGCTCAAAACCGGTGTCTTACTTGGGATAATTTATGCAAGCGGGGTTTCCAGGGTCCCTCTTGTTGTGTGTTGTGTCGTGAGGCTGAGGAGTGTGCTTCTCATCTCTTCTTCCAATGTTCCTATGCTCGGGAGATTTGGCATCGTTGGTGGCGGGTGTGGAATGTGCCATGTACGCATGTTTCCTCTTTGGCTGAGTTTGTGGATCGAGGGAGTAGGGCCCCTGTTTCTACTTCCTTTCTTCAAGCTGCTTGGGCGATTGGCCCTTCCCTCATTATTTGGAATCTTTGGTTGGAGAGGAATCGGCGGATTTTTCAGGATGTGCTGATGGGAGCCCCTCGCTTGTGGTGGAAAATTTTGCATTTTGTGGGAGAAACGATTGCGGCTAAGTGTGATCTGACTGTTCCGATTGCTCCTTCTAATGTTGGTTGTTTCAACCGCCTTCATCTTCCTCCTTCGCATCGGCAGCTTATGCACAATAGGTGTAGGTATCCAACACCGAAGGTGAATAGGGAGGGGAGATGGTCTCCTCCTCCTCAAGGCACTCTAAAAATTAACACGGATGGCTCTTCTCGTGGAAACCCGGGTCATGCTGGTATTGGTGGTGTTGGTCGGGATAGTTCTGGGGATGTTCAATTCATTTTCTCTATTTATAAGGGTCTTCATACTAATAATCTTATGGAGGCTTAGGCAATTTTACTGGCTGTGGAGCGTGGCAACCAGTTGGGGTGGCACAGGATTATATGTGAATCTGACTCCCAGGTTGTGGTGAACTTGCTGAACAGGCGGAGGTTAGATGATGTTAGTTGGCACCTGGCTTTGATTATTGAACAAATTCTCAATCTTTGTGTTTCTCTTGAGTTTGTTACTTTCACTCATATTCCTAGGGAGTGGAATGGTGTTGCTGATTGTTTGGCTAAATGGGCTTCTGATCATTTTCATGATTGGAATTTGGTTGATCGGCGTCAATTACCCCCTGATTTGTCTCAACAGTTGGACCATTTGGTGGAGCTGGATAAGGCTTTGTAATGACTTTGCTCTGTAATTTTCTAGTGTTTTAATAAATTTTTACCCCTCTTTTATGTTAATATGTTAAAATACGGCCAAGTCAAGCTTATGATGGAAAATAGTTTGCATCTACTTAGCAGTTAGGATTCAGATGAAGCATAGTCTACAACTATGTAGCAAAGAAATCTAGACAATGAGATAAAATGTGAAGTTAGCTTTATGTCTACACTGAGTTAATTCCTAGAAATCTATCATTAACAATTTCTAGTTTCTGGCATCCTATTCTGAATGAACAATTTTGAAATGAACAGAATACCAGTCTCACCTTTACATATGAATGCTTCATAGCATGCCTTATGACAGGGAAAATAACTTATATTCTCAGACTGCTGCTGGAAATGGTCTAGCCAGTTAAACATAAAAATTGTAATTTCAATAACAGTTCTATTTTCAGAATTATTATTTATCTGTCAAAAGCCTTACTATAAAGAGGTAAGATAAACTCTCTTTCTTTTCTAAGTTCTCATCTATTTCTCAAGCATTGAAAACATAAATTTCAGAGCTTTGTAAATCAAATCAATGGGAAAGGGTAACTGACCCTGCCACCAACATGCAGTACAAAGGCCAAATATACAGCTATAGGAATGCCAACCATGTAGTATGCCCCAAGATTAACATAAGCGCCTAACTTTTGCCACCCACATCCTCTGGCAACGCCTGAAATATTATTTTCAAAAACCCATTACATCTACAGAAAGTGTTATTATGCTATCATGACTTCAAGATGAATATGTTTGTAGCTCCAAATATGGCTATAAAGGGTAAATCTGAACCTGAAAGAATGAATTGGAATGCATCCAAAAATGATGAGGCTGCTAGCAATGGGATCATGCTTGCAACATAATCAACGACCTCCTTTTCATTGCTATAAGCATAGCCCCAAACATTTCGTATTGAGAATAAAAGGCATACTATCATGACTGCCTCCATGATTGCTATAAAGAACACTACATAGACTGCTAAGCAGGCAGCTTGTGAGCGTCCAGCTCCTAGTTCATTTGCAACTCGTGTACTGCAATGTGAACATTATGAAATTTTTTGATTGAAAATGATTTGGATTAAATCTTTGATGATCTAATATCCTTATTTTTTTTCCTTAAATAAGTTAAATGACTAACAGAAATAGTAGAAATTTACTAGATAGCTATAAAATGTACTTACCTTACAGCAGCACTAAAACCAAAGGGAATCATAGATGCTAGAGCAGCAGTGTTAAGGCTGCAAAATATCAAACCTAGCTTAGATAAACACGAAGCAAATACTATAAAATACCCTAATTAAGATTCATTTATAATTAAACTTCTTATATCACACTTCATAATTAAAATTTTCACATTACAGATACATACCAGATTGAAAGAACTGATGTCTCAAGTTTTGGATTGGGCAACAGACCTGATAAGAGAATAAGTATTTCAAAGGACCACCACTGCAAGCTGTTGACACCCAGAGAATAATGAACTAACAAAATAAGTTTAAAAACACATTCTAATATAATCTACTGTACATCATTAACAACTTGTGGTATAGTATGATGAACAAAAATGGATCTGGTTTATTTGACAAAATGTCCATCACGTGCTATGAAATTTGAATATTTGGAAGGGTTAAAAGGAAGTATATTAGCCACAAAAATGCTATGAAGTAGTATGTAGATAACTTGGACCAAATTTGGCACCTAAAAGATTAAAGTAGTATACCAGATCATGAATGAAGATGGAATGGCAAGCTTGAGAAAATGTTTGATATCATGCAAAGCCTCCCTTGTAAAGGATGTCCATGTCCTCTTGCATGCAGGTGAAATTTTAATATATAGTAAAAGAAGTGTCACGTTAACCCAGTAGGAAATGCTGTTTGCCAAGGCAGCCCCTTTATTTCCTAATCCACTTTTAAATACCAGAACCCAGCACATGGGAACATGGAAACACAAAGTAATTGCAGAGCATAGCATCATGGGAAAGACAATGCTTTGTGACAGCAGAAATCTTACAAGGGGTTGAAGAGCTGCATAACCAAACAGACTAGGAATCATCCATCTGGCATATTTCCCTGCTTGAAATGATATGAAAGGGTCCTGTCCAAATGCAATTAGAATGTTGCCCATGTATGCCCACACCACAGCAAGCGGTAGGCTCACACAAAAAAGAGCAAAAAATGCTCTCTGCACATGAATCCCAAGCTGATGGTATTGCTTCGCCCCATAGGCCTGTCCACATAGTGTTTCCAATGTACTTCCCATTCCCATCTGTACAGATAGAAGAGAAAAAAAGTTAGTCTTCCATGCAACATTGCATTCATAACTTATAAACAAACTTAAATCTTCACTTTTCTCAATTTACTTACTGCAGACTTCAAAACTCTCCAAAAAGAAGTGAACCATAACAACTGCTGAAATTATATTTAGGGCCAATTCAGTGTGGCAGGTATGCAGACCGAATCAAGTTATTTTTTATTAGATTTCTGCAAAAAGCTTCTCAAAAATTCATCAAATAAGGAAAAGGTTGACTATTGTTCATTTGACAGGATAACAGCTATAAAATTAGTTTGGATTTATTCATGTTGCTTTATCGTATTATATTGCATTCATAAAAGCAGATTACTAACCTCAAAATAACTTCTGATCCGATGCCAAGTGAGTATCTAAGAGATCAAATTTGAATTTTGTTTTGTAAGACTTAAAGCTCAGGTTCAAAGGTCCAATACAGGATCAAAATTAGTAACGATATTTGCGTTTGCTGAGCAACTCTAGTTGAAAAGAAGGTTAATTTAATGAATCATCTAGGAGGTATAGATAAATTTCTTAGTACCTGCAGCAAAAACTATTGAAAACAGAAATAGAATGTACATTTAGCACCTCGGTGCAGCATATCTACAAGAACGTCAAAAGCCTGCCATATGATTTGAGTCTGAACTTGGGATCTTATCAAATAACATTTAAGAACATAATGTTTAAGTTTTCAAAAATGCATCATTATCAAAATAATATTTCGGGGATCAAGTACAATAACTCATATTTCATAAGTACTAATTTGTATTTTTCACCCATCTAACTGGAACTCGAATGGCCCACTTGCAATCGTAGACTCAAACCAATAACCAGCATTTCCAAGCAGATTGGTCACCCATTTTCCCAAGTCCACTTAACTTGCAACCCCATTTCAAAACCTTTAAGCAAGTATTGTGCCTCATTAACCGCTTATCTTTAGAGCTATCTGCTTCAGCAGTGCATCATTATGAAATATTTACTGAGTTGCAGGACCAAAAAAGTTATCAAATATAGGTTGCAGGGGATGGCTTATCTATAAAACAGGGCAATTTGATGTCTTATGATTCTACCCTTTAGAATGGCCATTTGCTAGTTCAAGATCTATGGAATCGTGTACATTAGGACTCAGTGCAACTAAGTATTTAAGGACACCAGTCCCCCTGGAAGGAAAAGAGTCCAGATTCTGATATAATTGTTTAATTTTTCAACCTTTCTAAAGCTTTTTCCTTTTTGGGAATTTAAGAAGGAAAAGAATCTCAACAAAGTATTCAAACTTTAAAAAGCAAACCAAAGCAAAACAAGGTTCGTAAATTATACCAGCACACTGAAGCCGGAGAAATTTGCAAAGGAAGTAGCAATAGATGCACTAGACAGCGCAAGCTCCCCTAAATGTCCTACCAGCATAACAGATATCACCTGTAAGCTAAATTGTAACAAATTCACAGACACCATAGGCCCTGCTATCCAGCATTGTTTCTTGATTTCCTCCCATATTACAGCGACAGTATACTTCACTTCATCCTGCTCATCTCCAAATATAAATGTTTCCTCCTTGGCTAAAAGTGGCTCCAGCACATCACTCTCATGCCCATGGCTCTGAATTGAATCACCTCTCTCCATGGTTGAGCGAGTGGAAGATCTACACTCAACCAAATCGCCTCTGTAGTAGAGAGGAAAAAAACAAAACAAAAATTAATCTTCCACTTTATCACAGAGTTTTTAAATTCTGTAGTGGTAAGGGAATCAAAATCTAAGTTGACGGCCACCACAGTCATTTGTCTGCTTTTCTGCCACACTATACAATTTTCTGCCACTAAAATATACCAGTTTGAGGTACCTCTTTTTGTCTCTCGTAGCAGTACCTGTTTATTTTAGTACGTATTCTATGACCTCAATGATAAAACACTACCAATTGGACGCATAGGTTAAATAGTATGCCAATAGTTTCTAATGTTCATCAGTCAATTTAATCATTAAATATCTCATATTTCTCTTAATTTTCCACATCTATCATAATTAATTATTTACTAAATGAATATAATAAGTTTTAAATAGAATAAATTAGTAAATGTTTTTTTATAAATATTATAATAATTGAATAAATTAATTATATGTACAGTGAACATTGTAATGTGGACCTAAAAACAGTCATAATGACTAAAAATATCACACAATACAAAATGAATGTCACGTCATTATTCTAGATGAATAGTAATTGTCTTGATTGATTTTTTTAGCAAAGCAAGTTGAACATGAAAGCTTTGTAGAAGTGACTAGAACCTTTTAACAAAACAAAACATGAATTAAATAGAGTCAAGCAAAACATGAATTAGATAAATTCAAGCATAAAAACTCATTAAATGATTAAAACTATTAAAACAATAATTTTGTACAATATTAATGTTATAAAACCTACATATTTTCCTAATACTACAAAAGTCCTTAATAGTTTTGTCAATAATATCACAAAACCTAATATCATTAACAATCTCCAAAGGGTCTCTATCCCTAACTAGTCTATAGAAAACCTCATCCTTGATTCCTTCACCCTCATTTCTCATCTTGCCCATGTGGAGATACAACACATATATAGATAACATAATAGTTTGGTAGACCTCTTTGCAAACAAAGGTGTAATGATTGAAGGGTAAATGATACCATGCTGATTTATTTCCTTATGAGGTGCCAACGATCACACAACTTGACAATGTTGATTCCCTAAGACATTAGGATATCCCCTACTTCTCCAATAATGATGGGTCTCATTATTATTAGGCATGGTGAACACCAAGAAGATTTTGAGACACTTATATATTAGAGTTGAATATTTTATTGTTTCTTCATTTTCTTTTGATGGAAAGTTACAAAATTTCACTACCGAACTAAAGAGCAATTGCGGGTGAGTGACAAATTAGAAGAGGGTAAACATGGGAGGAGATTGTAACAAGATTGAACCTTTGTCCTACAAATTAGTGAAGAAAAATTAAAAAATATGGAGAATTCTTCAAAAGGGCATTCTTACTCCCTTTATGGAGAACTTGAATGGCTTCGATATACTTTATTGGGGGAATTTGTCAAAAATTAGAACTCTAGGGTTGTTACCCTATGGGGTGTCAAAGCTTCCAAAAGGAGGATGAAATAGTTAATGGATACCAAACTAGGTATGCTAGGTTCTCCCTTCCATGGTCATGGGATGAGATTACCCTACAAATCAAGTGTTAAATCACACTGGAGGGTAGTTTCAATGCAATCTAAACCTACCATTTCACCCTCTTGAGTCATTTTTGGCATAAAAGGAAGGTTAGTTTGTTTTTTCTCTCCTCTTTAGAGTACTCAATTCTTGAAGTGAATAAAATTAAATGAAGCACTCCCCTACATTAATCCCTTATCCTTTCACTTTTTAAACATGTCATGTTACTAAATCCCATACTCTCTGTAATGACAAACTTTAGTTAGGTCCCCACCATAAACCCCTCAAAAGAAAAGTTTTTGACCCCTTTCCCTCCCTCTTCTTCCTCTCCTAACCATGTATCATTTTCCTTTAATTTTTTTTATTGTTTCTTATAGCCATAGGGAAGATGAGGATGATGGGGGTAATATTATGGTTTAAAACCCAAAGAAAGCTAAATGCAGTCCCTGACTTGAAGCTAATAATGGTCCAACTTTCCATTTGATGATACCATGGGGATTAGGAAGGTGCATGATCAAGAGGATATAAATGCTGAAAAAATAGAATGTGCCAAAAAAATCCATGAACAAAAAAATGATTTATCACTACCAAAAAACCCTAGAAAATACTAGTTTGATTGCTATATAAAATGGGGATTTTGCAAAAAAAAATGTATGTATAGGTAATTGCCATATGAAATTCCATACAGTGCAAGTACAAAGAAAGGGAGAAATCTTCTTGTATAAAAAAATGATAGGTAATTTTAGTTTTTTCATGCTTTCCAAACTCAATAGTGATTTTTTTTAGCTTTACAATGCATAGATGATAGGGCTAAGTGAAGGATTCAATGCAAATTGGGAAGAAATTTGTTACTCAAGGATCTAAAACTATGTTGGATAAAAAATAAAATTAATGTGAAATCTAATAACTTCCACAAATAAACTTTCACAATGAAAATTAAAAAAATATCATAAAATTGAATCAATAATAATAATGCAATTAGCTCTTGTATATGTAGGACAAGGAGGAAGGTAGGATCAAAAAATTGACTAACCCTAAAAAATGTGTGGAACATTTGGGACAAGTGTGATGACATGTATAAACTCCCTATGAGGTGAGACAAAATATTAAAAACCTTTAAGTGAGTTTAAGTGTAGTGTGAATAGGTCCAGATAAAAGTAAACTAGATAGGTAAAAATAATTTTCACACTAACAATAGAGAGATAGAGAGGGGGAGGGAGATGTAGAGATAGAGATAGAGAGGGCTATAGAGAAATAAAGCAAGAGATGGAGAAATATAGAGAGAGATGGAGAAATATAGAGAGATATAGGGAGATAGAAATGGGAGGGAGAGAGAGGGATAAAGAGAGAAAAATGGATATAGGGAGAGAGGGAGAGAGAAGATAAATGTGGAGAGGAGGAGAGATAGAGAGAGGGAGGGAGATATAGTGGGGGAGAGAGAGGGAGAGAAAGATGGAGGGAGAGATATAGAGAGAGGGAGAGGGAGAGATATAGAGATAGAGGGATATATAGAGGGAATGAGGGAGGGAGAGAAGGATAAATAGATAGGGATGGACATCAGTAGAGAGAAGAGAAGAGGAAGAGTGGGAGATATAAATAGATGGAGATAGAGGAAGTGATATAGATAGTGGGACTCTAGATAGAGATAGAGGGGGAGAGAAATAGAGGGAGATAGAGGTAGAGGGGGAGACATATAGAGAGGGATAAATGGAGAGGAAGAGATGGAGAGGGAAGGATATAGAAAGGGAGAGTGAAGGAGAGATAAAGTGGTCGAGAGAGAGAGATGGTTAGAGAGAGAGAGAGGGAGAGAGGGAGAGAGATATATAGAGGTAGAGGAAGAGAGGGATATAGAGGGAGAGAGTTAGAGAGGGAGAAGGATAGATAAATAAAGAGACAAAGAGAAATAGAGAGAGGGAGAGATAAAGAGATAGAGGGAAATGGGAGATTGAGATAGGGGAGAGATAGAGATAGGAGAGATGGAGAAATATAGAGAGAGGTAGAGATAGAGGGAAAGGGGGGGATTGAAAGAGGGAGAGAGATAGAGATAGAGGGAGAGGGAGAGATGGAGACAGAGAGAGGGAGAAAGATAGAGAGATGCAGTGAGAGGGAGGGAGGGAAAGATAGGGTAGAGAGGGAGAGATAGAGGGAGAGATAAATATAGAGATAGAAATATATTTATATATATGGGTAAAATTATAAATTTGTCACACTTAAATTATAAAGGTAATGACCAACAATAATCCAATTTTTTAACTTGAATCACTAGAAAGAGGCATGTATGTTTGAATTTAAAATGATGTAAACTAAATAAATGTATATTTTTAGTTTATTTATGTTTTGTAATTTTTTAGATAATAAAAAAATTATTTAGACATAGCTTTTTTATTTTAAATAAACACTATAATTTAGTTGTTGATAAAATACTTAAAAATGAAGTCAAATGGGATGTTTCTCTTTATATAGTAAAATTTATTTTTCTTTCAATTATTTTTGTGTATTATTAACTTGAAACTTTAGTGCATGGATTTTTTTGACCATTTATATAATTTATATTTTTAAATAAATCTTAAAATTTACATGCAATGGGAGCATAATTGCTTCCATGGGACACCACCTTTTGTCTTAGCTTATTATAGAATATATAAAAAAAAATATCTTGACATATAATCTTTTCTCTAGTGCATCAGTTTTTTCAAAAAAGTTAGATAAATTTTAGTATTTCTTTTTGATAAGATATTCAACCTTTAAATGCCAATGCTAATGACCTAATTTTATTAAAAATAAAAAAATAAAATATTAAAAATAATTAAACTATTTAAAAATATATTTTTGAAAACTAAACTTATAGATCTTCAAAAGGGTATTTTATATAATTTTTAAAATATTATTTATAAGAGTAGAGTTATTAAAACATCAAATTTTTAAATAATTTTATTCTTTTGGTAAATGTCCCAAAACTATTGGTGCAAAATATACACTTAGTGGACATTTCTAGTTGGAAAAATTGTGGCCCGTATCTAACTTAGCTGTAATGAATCTAGCTAGACCATATTTTTAATCAAAAATATTTTTTAGTTGAAAATTCTTACATTCACTTGTGCTAATAAGTTGGTTGAAAGCATGACATAATTTTGTAATTTTACCCATATATACACATAGATAGAGAGGGAGAGAGGAGAAGATATAGATAGAGAGGGAGAAAGATATATAGATCAAAGAGAGAAACAAAGAGATAGAGATATAGAAGGAAAGATAAATGTATACAAATAGGGGGAGGGAGAGATACAGAGGGAGAGAGGGAGATGGAGTTAGATAGATGGATAGATAGAGAGGGAGATGGATTTAGATAGATGGATAGATAGAGAGGGAGAGGGAGAGCTAGAGAGATACATAAAGGGAGAGTGAGAGAGGAAGAGATGGAGAGAGATAGATAAAGGGAGAGAGGGACCAAATCATGGTTTACCAAAGCCTATACAAAACTATAAGTGGGACCATATCATAGGTTATCATATTTGCCTCATTTATCTTACTTGTAGGTGATGCACATAACATAAGTACATGATTTATTTAAATTTTGGTCACTTCCCTTTGGGCTTGGATAACCAAGTCTAAGGGTTGGACCTTTATGATACATCACAAAGGCATGTTTCACATTTCAATAATGGTTTTAAACTTCAATTTCATCAAATTTACTCATATTATAACCAAAATAAATGAAGCCACCATCAAAATGATGAGCTACATCCTCACTTTCTAGCCATACAAGTTTTAAATATTTTGAATAAGTTGATGTATTTCTTTTTATTTTTTTTGAATAGTTTCTTCATTGTCCTCAAATATATATATATATATATATATATATATATATATAACTTTTGATGTGCCTATTTATTTATTTTTAAAAATAATATAGGGTTTATTCTACACTTCATTATACACACATTAAAAATTTACTTTTTCAATTATTTTATGCAAGTTATGTGATATTCATACTCCATGGTGTAGTTTGCAAGATACATACCCTTCAAAAAATAATTAAAAAATATACAAATTGTAGTACTCACTCTTAGCTATGTTTCTGCCAACCAAATATTAAAAATACCTAACCCAACAAAAAAAATAAGGAAGCACATTCAAACACTATGTTATATTTTAGTGATGAAATTAAAAACACGTTTGTGTGTGCTTAGCATTTCACCTTCTTAACCTTAAACATTTATTAAGAAATTAAATTCAAAGTATTACAATTCTTGTTCTTATCAAATTTATAAAAGTTGAGTGTGCACATCTCAAATTACTTATTCATGTTTAGATTTAGCTGATTTAAAAAAAAAGCATTCACTTTTGATCCCATTTTTGTCCATCATTTCCATGAAATTACCCCTATCTCTACATGTATTATGGATTTAGGAGTCTCCCACCACATGGCTCATGGTGGTTCACTATTTGATAGTCTTGAAAAAAGCCACATAATTAAAATTTTTGTGGGAAAATCTAGTCATCTCACTATCAAGGGAGAAGGGTGTATTTAGATGAAGAATGGTGTTTTCAAAAAACTTATCCATGTTTAATACTTGTCTATAAACCTCCAATCTATATATTATATCACACAATTAGGTTAAGGAAAAATCATTGACACCTACAAATTTTGTAATATGTAATATCAAAGACTAGTTTGTTGTTCTAGCCATTGACAAGGTTGATCAACATGAAAGTATGTATAAATTTGATATCTTTGTGTTAAGCCATAATTCACATGTTACAATATCATATGCAAAATCCTTGATTAAACTTTGGCATCAACACTTTATTCATCTCACTCATCGTAGGATCTTAGTAAGCATAACATGGTCATTGGTTTGTAGAAATTTTATTTCACATATGTAATTTGTTTAGGTTGTGCACTTGAAAAACAACATATACATCCATTTCCCAAAGCTAAATATAAATAGGAAAGTAAAAAATTACAATTGGTAAATAGTGATCTTATGCCCTTCCCAAATGTTTACTTTCACTAACATAAATATTTGTTTGTATTTATTGATGATTTCTCTCATAGAACTTCGGTTTACTTTTTCAAAATAGAAGTGAAGTTTTTGAGCACTTACAAATTTAAAATCCCTAGTTGGAAACCTATCAGATACATATTAAATGATTTATAATAGATAATGGATGAGAAATTTTCAATAATTAGAAGCTTACCTTCTATGAATAGAAAATAATTCAAATTTTGCATATTATACCCTAAACCCCTTAATAAAATGGTGTAGTTGAGCATAAAAACCACACACTAAAAGAAATGGAAAATGGTAATGTTACTAATTTTTAGCTTCTTGCTCAAAATTAGTGAAGATTTAATGAGTAGTTATTTACTGGAGTATAAAATTTTTGATGTTAAGTCATCTAATGAATCCTTACTTTTAGAATGAAAGAGTTGTCTAGGATTGATTTGTTCAAATCATTTGAACAGTTTAGATTAAATTGTTGAATAGTTTAGACAAACCAATAAACAAGTTTCATTTGGAAAGCAAAAATTTAGAAGAATGAAGTATAAAGTCATTATTTTTTGCAATGTTTGTCATTGCTGATTATCAAAAAGGAATTGCAGATCTAAGAGCACGAATGCATAAATGATCATTCATTTTGATTGCAACACATGCTTCAACAAATACATCAGTTATTTCAAATTATGTAATTGAAAAAAAGTTCAGATTGGTACATAAGCATTACATATTTTGAAGTAACCGATTTATTAAAAGATATGTTTCTATAACCCCACACAAGTCATTGGTTATGACTAAGTTGATTAAATTCAACAACAACTATGAACCATACACATGAAGATCAACTAAAAGAAGAAAGACATATAAAAGGAAGGTCGTGTTCGTTGTTGATGTAGGATTGACTTGTTGCTTCTAGCTTGATCTTTAGTGTCTTCAACTCCTTTGCTCCCGAGTTCCAAAACCTGTAGTTGATAGTAAACTTGTGATAGAGCTCAGGGCATGATATCCAATTACATGCTTATCAATAGATGTATGATTGGTGATTATTATCAAATTGAATAAATGTAAAAAAGTTGCCAGATCAAATCATCAAGAGAGATTATCAAATTCACTATTTTTCTAACTTGTTTGCTTCATGTGCAGATACAGGAAAAGTATTGTTGTTGCTTTGTTTCATCAAAATTACATGTGGGTTAAAACGTGGCTCCCACAAGGGTTGAGCTCGGCATGCTGAGTTATCAAATAATCAATTTAATTGAGCTTATTTAAGAGGGAAATGTAATGTTTAAAACCATTATATCATCTTTTCAATGATACTGAACATGCATACATGTTAAATTCACAAAATATCTCTTCAAGGAACTATAGAGGGAAAATATTTCTTAAATTCCAAGAAGAAAATAGATTATTGGTTTCCAAAAAATTCAATAAGTTGATAACAATGAAGGTTATAATGCTTAGTAATCAAGAGCAAAGATAAATGCATTATTTTCATATTCAAAGGACAACATTATTTCATTTACAGAATCTCAAATATGCTATCAAAAGAGCTCAGAAAATGAAGGACAACTTGACTACTTTTTAGTCATAATAAAGAGAAAGGTACACAATCTTGAATATCAAATGATAAAACGTAGCCATGAAATAGGTTTTCATCAAGAAATTCAGAAGCAACAAATGAAAATGTCATCTTATTTCTAAATATGAGTCAGAACCAATATCTTTGTATTTTCAATAAAATGATAAAGCTACAAGAAATGGTAGGTTGGAGCCTTCAAATCAAGGTCTAAGGCATGGTTCTCAGTATTTTAATGAATGCTTTGAAAAATCAAATTTGATGCAAACTGCAAAAATGTATGTTATGCAAAAATTTCATTCTATGGAAATTTTTATGCCAGGAATGGGGAGACTTATGTTTTCTCACATTCAAAAGTGTGTTTTTTTGGAGAAACAGAGAAATTTTTCTTTGCATACAAAGTAAATTTCATGATCTTGCTACAGGAGAAAATAAAATTCCCATTTGAATGTACACAGTGTAATGAATATCCACTATTCATTTTCAGATCAAATGCATCTTAGAGAAGATAAAATCATAGATTCTAAAAGCAGCATAAAATGAGAAAAACATAGAAGCATATGAAGATACCCTCATAGATGATAGTGAAGGGTTTAGTTTTTACCCATTATGATTTTTGTGTTTCTACAAATTATTTTATACAAATGGAGGAATTTTATGTTAAAAAAATTACAATATGCTGGAAACCCTCATATATGGTGAAGAACATGTACAGGAAGGTTAGGATTTTATCATATAGAACTGAAACCTATGGCCATGAGGGTTTAAATGACTCCATTTAATGGAAATATATTTATATGATACTATACAGAAATTTCAAACCCTCTTCTAAAGACTCTAATTATAAAATCAAGAAAAAAAGAAATATGTCAGGCTGTAGCCTACCCATATACAGGAGAGACAAAAAATGAAGATTATGCAGCTTGAATCAAAGAATCCATGACGACCTAGAGGTTTATTCTTTTAGAGAATGCAAATGGACAAGGTCGCGGTTTCTTCGCTAGGTAAAGGGTTGAACCCTTTTTAGAAAAAACAATTGCACATAAGGTTTCAATGGTGGCCGTAAGAATCACAACGGAAATACATCAAAGAGTAGTGATATAGCTGCGACCTCAACCTGCAAACTTCAACAAAATTTTAATACGAAGATTTTTCAAGTTAGAAACTTTTAATATAAGAATGGCTTACCTCCTATATATTTTTGAAATCTCCAGAATATCCAAAAGAAATGGCATAAAATGGAGATCTTAGGTAAGCTTGAAATGAAGTTTCAATGGCTGCCAAAGTAAACACCAACAAAGAGAAAGTCAACATGAGAAAATATTCACAAAAAATATATTGAAAAAATTCAGAAGTCGCAGCCTATAAGCTCCTAGAGAGCTTCAAATTCAAAATAAAAAGCCATATTTAAAACAAAATCAAGATCACCTTGAGATTTCGGCCTCATTTCCTCTAGAGAAGGCTTCAGATCGACTCAAAATACAGAGATTACCAGCAGAATGTCGGCTAGGGTTTTTCCAATGGTGGCCTCCTCACAGTCGAATGTGAAATGAAAAAAGAAGAAAATGAAATTTCAATCATTCGTTTTAGGGTTAAGACCCTAAAATATTTGATGGGAAGACAAGCTTTTTGCCTTAAGTTTTTTTAAAAAACTTAATCTCATTTTACCTTATGTCATGGATTTTTGCCTTAGGGTTCCTCTTAGGAGTCTTTAAACACTTAGTTTCTTTTAGTGTTTGGAAAGGTTCCTCATTTTTGTATTTAGTGCCAATATTGTATAACTTTATTTAAATGATAATATAAAATCATTTTAAATAAAAGTTATTATTATAAATACAAAAATAGGATGAGATTTTAGACCTTTATTTGCATTTATTTCAAACTTGTGAATCTTTATTTAAAATGATGATTATAAATCACTTTTAAATAAAGGATATTATAAATGAAAAAGTAAAGTGCTTTGATATATTGTTCAAGGGAGTCAAATGGAGCATTCAAAGCCTTGCACAAACCATGGAAATAGTTGAGAAGTTGTGCCAATATATGGAGCAAAGTTAGGGATTTTGGAGCCCTAAATCAGGAGATCACCTTTAGTTATGAGTTCCATTTGATTGAATTTCAATCAAGGAGTGATTTGAGGCACAAAACTTGAGTTCACATTCAGTTATGACCCTCTTTTGGAGGGGTTTTCACTTGCATATGACCCATGAGGTTGTTTTGAGTTTGACAACTCTTTATCCATGTTTTGAGGAGATGCTTTTAGTAACATGCCTTGTTTGAAGGAGAGAATGGACAACACATCAGTTTTTGGAGCCAAGATTCAAAATTTGAATTTTGAGAGCTTTTCTATAAGTCTTTCTGTTCTCTCATTATCTTCTTGAGTTCCGAGTTTTGTAACTACTAAGGCATATTATCCTTGCTTTGTAATTCATTTTCTTGAGAGTTCTTGAGATTTGTAATGCAAATATCTCCTATTTCTCAATAAGAAGCTTGTTTCCTTCTCCTTATTTATTTGTTGTTTGGTATTAGTTGTGAGTTACAAGATAAAATACTGTATTTTTCATTATTTTATCAATTCCTTCAATGCTAAATGCAACAAAAAATATCATGTCATAGTGCAGGTCTATGTTAGTGCTCTTATCCTCATGCATAAGGATTTGTGAAAACATCATTGTTTTCCTTTTCCTTGGCATAAGTTCAAGCCTTCCATTAGAATCATTTTTGCAGACATAAATTTCTGAGTTGTGAAATTATAAAGTTTTAATTGAGTCTGTTGTGAGTTTTAATCAGCTTTCAAATCATTTTTCAATTGGTGAATCACCCTATTTTCAAGTTTTTTAGATTTTGCATTATCCTTTTTACCCTTTACCTCTATTAAAAAATCAATTTTTTTCAAGAAATATCTTAAGAGAACCAACCCATAACCTTGAGGTCTATTCTCACCATAGGATACCCACAGCTTGAGAGTAGTCCCTTGTGCACAAGATTTAAGAGTTTTTCAACTTGTCTTCAGGTGCAAATCCTTGTGTTAACAATTTTGGCACGCCTTGTGGGAAATTGAACTATTTCGTCAGTTCAAAATGAGCTTATTTTGTTGCTATTATAGTGTGAGCAGCAGTTTTCCAGCCTTCAAGAAGGAAAATATTTCACACTTGGCGACTCCATAGCTTTGGTTTCAACATTTTTCAGTGAAAAAGCACATGAGAAGTTACCAAACAAGATGAAGTGCATAACCTGTTGAGCATTCAGAGCTACCATCAAGAAGTACTAGAGTTGTTAGGTGAACAACAAGCCCTGTTTCATCTTTCAACAACCCTATGTTTGTAAGTTTTGCAGTTCATAGTTTAGTTAGTTCTACTGTTTCAAGTACTTCATCAAGTAGTGTAGACATCCAAATTTGACCACTCCCACATGGCCAAATCCGTCTCCTTTATCCATCCATTTCATCAATATTAATTAAATGGTTTATTTAGTTAATATTTCACCTTTTTCCTAAGGTTTCTAAAGTATTTAATTTAATAATTAAATACTTTACCTTTCATCCCTTCCTCTCTAAATTAAATAATGACCTTTTTGAATTTAAATCAATTTTAAATTCCCTCTTTTCTCTCTCCTTGTCACATCCTCCATAACCCTCTTCTAATCTGGATTAGTTTAATTAATCCATGATTAGGATGTGCACACCCTTAATCGGGATTAATGTCACATCCTCCATATTTGGCCACTTGTCTCTAATCCTTCATTAATCTTCTTAATCATTTTTTTTCACAACCTTAATCTAACCCTCTTACCATCTTTGGTATGTCCTCCAAACCAACCTTTCATAAGTGCTTTCCTTTTTAAGCCTTGACCTCTTCCCCATGTGAATTAAAAATTCACATTTATTCATTCAATGCTTCCCTCTTCCCCATGTAGATTGTCGGGAAATTATAAATTCTCTCACAAGTCACATCAGTCACATGGGACAAGGAATTCCTTTATGAGGATCTTGTCTTATCCTAAAGGTACTTCAAATCATGTGAATTTAAAATTCACATTTATTTCCCCAATCACTTCTCTCTTCCCCATGATGATTAGTGAGGAATTCTAAAATTCCTCACTTGTCACCATCCTTCCACATGGGGACAAGAACTTCCTTTTTGAGGAAATCTTCCCCTAATCCTGAGGTACTTGCAAGTACCTCCACCTCACATGTCCTCTCTCCACATCACCTATCCTTTTGAAACCTCCTTTTCCACATGGCAAGATGTGAGGGCTTGTGAGTCCTCAACTCACCACAACCCTTCATCTTTCCCATGTTGGAAAAATCCTGGCCATTGAATTCTCTAGAGATTCTTCCCTTAAAATGGAAGATTTTCTCTCATTCACTCATTACATGCATTCACAATTCA
Organism: Sequoia sempervirens; assembly: GCA_007258455.2. NCBI lineage: Eukaryota > Viridiplantae > Streptophyta > Pinopsida > Cupressales > Cupressaceae > Sequoia > Sequoia sempervirens. The sequence continues at coordinate 196,182 of VDFB02041746.1, forward strand.
AGTTCTCCAACTTTCAAATTTCTTCAAGCAATTGCATTCAAGTTCTCATACCTCCATTGTTGAATCTTCAAGCTCATTTGCATCCATTTTTCTCATCCACTCACATACCCATTTGAATAATTTTAATCCTCATTGCATCCTCATCATTTTGCATCCATTTTCATCATATTTTCCATCAGGGAGCACACATCAAATGTTCATCAAAGGGTCAACCAAGAAGATCAACTCGAACAAAGGTATAATCGTTCTTTTCATCTTTCTTTGTTTAAGTTCAACTTAGGCTAATCTTGAGGTGGTGTTGTGTGTGTTTCCCCTTTTCATTTTTGTATCTTGCA
>VDFB02041747.1:0-23198 GCA_007258455.2 Sequoia sempervirens
TTTGCTAGTCATCTGCCCAAGATTCTTCCGTTTCCGCTAACATAGTTTCAAGAAGCTTCCAATGAAACCAGAGAGTTGCAGTGCTAATCTTAAGAAAAATAGCATTTAGTGAAAATAAAATACCAATAATGTGATCAGTCATGACAATTGATCATAACCCTCATCATCCCATAACATAGTTTCATAAACATACCTAAATTTTGAGACAATGTAAATGCTATTTGAAATGTGAACTAGACTTACAAAAATTCCTTTGCAAAAAACAAGTCCAACAAAATGCTCGGTCATGCCGAACAAATTAAAACCCAAAAATATCAATTTTCAGTTAGATTAAACTACAACGATACCATATATAATTTCACAGAAATATCTAAATTTATAAACAACTTACAGTATTGCTTCGAGTATGAAAACCAAAATTTTGGGCTCAGCATACCTGCAGAAGTGCCTATGAAGGCAGTGCAATTGGTGTCCATCATGGTGAGCACAAGTTTTGTGCCATTGAGCACAGTCTTATCATTATTAACATCTTCCACTGCCAATTCAATTGCCTTCTTAGCCACTCTTCCAATGGTGGTATGGTAGGCCACAAGAGCACCCACATTCACAGTTGCAGGTCTAGCTCCATTTTGTGCCAGGCAGAGACACTCCCACACAGGAAAAAGCACAATAGAGACAAAACCCAATGTCAACAGTGCTACACAACCGGTATGCATTCTTGTGAGAGTATTATAATCTACTACAAATCCCATCCATGCATCGTGTTTTCCTGTGTAATAGATATTAACTATCTAAACGTGGAAAAGAAGCTAATGAAAGTGGTTGGTACTCATATTTTGAATAGGAGGACGTTTGATGAGAGAATATTTGATGAGTTGAAGAAGCCATTACCATTGCTTGACAATGTTACATCCAACTTATACATGCTACACAAAACAAAACACCCGTATGAATTGGAATGGTAGGGTCTTGGTAAAGCAATTTTAGCCCCACCCAAAGTGTTCTTCATGTTAAATCTGTTACTATTCTTGTAAACAGGACAGGACACTTTAACCTATCACTAGAATGAAATCTGAAATAACTGAAAAGAACAAAATCAGAATTGATATTTTCAAAAATCTATGTGAAGATATTTAATGCTTTTAGTAATAACTGTGTCAGAGTACTGTAAAAGAATAAATCTTCAACTATTTCTATGTACACTTTTTTCAAAGATTATTTCACCATCACTGTGGTTGAATAATGTCCGCTAATTGTTTCCGCTTGCTTGTATAGTAAAAAAGGTATTTTCGGTGCAAACAAACAGAATAACTCTAAAAAAGCCTTCGGAAAACAAGTGTACCATTAGATGCCACTGGAAAGGCATATAGAGGAGAGGATCCACCCTAATTTTGTGCTTCTCAAAATCTTATGTGAAAATTTCAAATCACATTTAATTTTTTACAGCAGCTTACTTGGCAAGTCCCCTGCTTATAACTAAGGTTTCAGAGTCACATCATCAAATATGATGCCATCCCATAATGGTTTTTGTGGAGGTGTCAAAAAAGATCCAAAAAAAATGAGACCAAAAGTTGTACACTAAGTCATTCTTTATTGGTGGGCTGATATGACATTACATGATTTGTTGTTTTTTACATCTAATAAATTTATTTCAGTCCATTATAGGTAGTCATCATCAACCTAACTACTCTAATGTCAAAATTATTGGTCCAATATTATTAAAAATATTAAACATTAAATTAACAAATAATATAACAACTATTGAAACATATTGAAGTAATGAGTCCGCCAGCAACACTAGAAAGGTCATAAAAGGGGGGCAACCGCCTTCACCCCAGCAAATGTTTGAAAGCGGCGATTTTATACGTAATGCTCAGCATATGTCCCTCTCTCACGTTTTCAAACACGCACAACTAGTCACAGAGCAGGGTGTGCGGTCGTTGCAAAACAAAGCACTTTAAGGGGTTTTTTCGAGGCTTTTGTCTGCAGCCTGGAGTTTACACAAGGGTGACCATTTCTATGGTTGCGGCCTTCAGCAAGCGGGAGGTAAGCTCGAGGAGGTGGTGCAAAACAAAGAAGTTTGGGACGTGGGTTTCTAGAAATTGAAAAAGCTTAATAGTAGGTATCTAATATCCTTTCTTATATGTTTTTCTTTTTGTTTTTTTCTTCCGCATCATCTTCTGATATGGCATCTGTAATAGACAGCATACTGCAATCACATCTGAAAATAAAAATGGAACTATTGGATTTGTGAAGGGAAATCATCTAAGGCAAGTGAAAATTAATTTATCAGGTAAACGTGGAAAATGGGTGTGGATAAATATGAATTAATATCGTTTTAAAATAATCTAAAGTGAAATTGGAACAATTAAAAAAACACATGTGCAAAAGAAAAAATTGTTTTGCATACAAAGCTGAAAAATTTAGCCAATGAAAAATATGACACAAAAAGTGGAAGGGCGAGATGGTAGGGACCTTGGGGAAGAAGAAGATTTTTCTAGTCCCATTTCAACTCCTCTCACTTGGTCAACACATCTCTATGTGCAAGAATCGTCAAATGTCAAAAATAGGATAGAATGTATGGAAGTGAGGGGACAAGAAAGTGAATACAAGCTTCGTGGGAACATGGTGGCAAACCATGCTTTAGTAAAAGAAATAGAATGCTAAAAGAATAAGTGGCAACACTATAAATGGCTATAGAAGCAAAGAAGCATGAATGAAAATCCATGAAACAAGCATGACAATCAATGCAACAATTAACATAAGCAAACTTAGACTTGGTAGACCCAAAAATATTGAAGGTGAATACAATCCTTGCAACAAGAAAGTACTCACTGGATAGATGAAAAAGGAATTAATAGGGAAATCAACTAAAGATGTCAAATCATGGTTTCAATTAATTAAAAGCCCAATCAGCTAGATAGAGGGGACAATGGAAAAGAATAGCAAAGCACTAGCAAGAGAGAATAGGGCAAGACAAGAAAAAGCAAATAATATAATTATAAGAGGGTTAAGAGATTATGGCAACATTAAGAGTACGTACAATTTTACAAGTGATTTTCTAAGAGACAAGTTGCATTGGAGAGGACAAATATGCCAAGCAAGAAGAGTTAAAAAAGTTAAGTGAAAAGAGTATTAGGTCGATCAAAGTTGCCTTAATGAGTATATAAGACAAATTCTAGCTTCTAAGCAAAAAGAGGCTTTTGAAGGGCTCATGTTTCTTCTTAGATGATTTAACCTCTTTGCAAGAAGAATAGAATTGGCCAAAGTAAGAGCAACAAGGGATGAAGGTAAAACGATGTGGCTACAAAATGGAAAATCTATTATCACCATTTTTTGTCCTAAAACACAACAAAATGGGAGAATAGGAAAGGGGAAGCAAGGTTAACAATAACAACAATGTACATAACAAAGCAAGAACAAGTAGAAAAAAAAAATGTTTTACTTGAGCCTTTGGCCCCAAGCCAAATAGCAAGTAAGCCCCCTAGGAGCACTTACAACTAGTGTGTTAGAATTTCAGAGGTTACCTATGGAGCAAGGGGCCTAGGTTAGGGCCTATCACTAATGATAGAGACAATATGTTTCATGGAAACTCATGAGCATACCTAATTTTGAAGGTTACATGAAATTTACAATTTGGAACAATGTAGTTGGTAGTTGCATGGGATGCAATGGCATAATGGTCTTGATAAAAGAAGCACAAGGAAGAATCATTCAATTGAAAAAAATAGATCCAAATAAATAGTACATTTGGTATAAAATTTTGGAGAATGACAAGCACTTCAAAATTGCAACATGTTATTTTTCTCCACAAGTGTCAAAAATCTATCAAAAATGGGTTAGACTAGTAAAAATAAATTAAAAAACAGAGTTAAACTATAACAACCCTTTTGCAACACTAGAAAAGATGTGTCATGCCCAAAATTTTCACTAGAAAATGCAATAATTTTTTTTTTAAATCTATTAGTTAAGCTAATTAACACTCTTAAGTGGTTAAGCATTATGTTAAAGATAATTTAAGTTATCCCCTTCTCTTTTTGGTTTGAAGTTGACAATATAACTTTATTGTAATGCCCATAATTTACTCATAGGGTAGAAACACAACTATTTTTTTTTGAACTCCATACTTGCAACAAGCCTTATCATGTTTCACATGATAACTAAGTTAAATGTAACAGGAGACATTGCTAATGCAATGTTGACACACCGCCCAGAAATGGGGAGTGGGGTTTATGAATGAGTGGGTGTGCATAACCCATCATGCACATCCTCAAGTGATGAAGAGAAGGATCCTAGTATTTATATCACATAAAATGTCAGATATTTACTACTAGGGATGAATTTGATTTGATTTATTTATTTATTTATTTTAAACATTGATGACACATAATTACCTCAACTTAAAATTTTCTAATTTGATTCACGATCTAAATTATTATTCCCACGTACTACTAATTTTCATATATTTTTCTTCCATGCAAGGTTAAGTTCGATCTTGATACCAAAGCTACTTCTAATGCAATTATCAACATCACTTGTTTAAACCAATTTAATGTTAACTCTAATTCCGCTCACAACATTAATATTATGGCATATATGTATATATATAACCCCTAGATATTTTTGTTAGTGCTACTCTTATTTATTACTATTATCATCCTACTAAGTCTATTATCCATACCCATAACATTTCTAACAAAGAGATTGTTGATACTAATGTTCCTCTAATCCCGAAGGATAGAATAAATTATTATTGTTTTATCTATCTCTTTAATTGTCCATTATCATTTATTCATATATTCATATATGAAAAATAAATATCTTCTTTATACACATAATTCTATTTACTTTATAGAGTAATTTAAAATAAACTAATAATGATTATCCTTTTTCAACTAATTAAATTATTTCCTACATGAATATTCTATATATATTCTTTTACCTTAAAAAAAAAGTAGCCTAGAATAAACAAAAGAATATTCCTTTCTCTCTCTCTCTTTTTTAAAATGTGTAAAATTACTAAATCAAATACTTTACCTTTATTCAATCTTTTATTTTTAAATTAACATGATACTTATCTATGGGAGTGGGGATATACCTCTCTTCCTTTATAGAGGTATTATTTATACGTGAGAGTTAAGTTGACTTCTTAAAGCTAAAATGGGTGGAATCAACGTGGAGCCCCAAAATGGGGATTGCCAATGCCACCTCCGTTACATTAAACTTGCCAATGAAAATTTCTTCGTGGTTTTGTTTTCTCTTTATTTTGACCAAACTTTATTTCGTGCCCCTAAATCCAACGTCCAAGTACGAGGCATTCTAATTGTATCTCCATTCATGTTGCTTATGCACGTAAAACCATTTCCTCGTATCTAGCTGACAATACTAACACAAGGACAATATGCGAGGACTATTCCATGCAATGGCGACTACCAGCACTCCCTCAAGAACAGCACCCGGGACAACCTCTGCAAGGTTGAGAAAGTGACCAACCTATAGGCGTGAAATTTCCATTACTCTTCTGGCATCACATTGAAACTTTTTCCTCCTGACTGCAAGGCATGGAAAGGGGAACACATAAGCCCTCAAGATTGGTCTACCAACACTCTTTCATCTCTGGAAAGCAGACAATGACTTAGTACTCGAAGATATAGATTGATCCCCATTCGTTGCATAAACAATTTTTCATTTACACCCATAACCCCTTCTCCACTATTAGCGGTAACCCAATGACTCCGCCTAGTTGTCTGCTAAATAGATACTAATGAATATGATAAGCATCGATCAGTACATGAGGCAGTTAGCACAGGGATTTGACTGGAGACTATTGGTGGTCTCTGACCAAGATACACATAGAGACGACATTAACTATGCAAAGCACAAATAGGTGTCAATCACCAAAACTAAGTCAGAGAACATTGTTCCATGGACTGTTTGCTTATACCTTGTTCTTGTGACTACCAATCATATTCTCACTAGCATGCAGGTTACCAAGCAATCCAGTTCCAAGGCGTATGGGGTGAGGTGACAACTAAATGCGTTGATTTAAGAGAATGACTAATTGGATGCCTATTTAGGTTTATTTTCAAAGCATGATAACCATATAATGGTAAACAGATACTGAGATCAAGCCGATCGAATTTAATGGTTGTGTAGATGTTACCACAGCTTCTTCTTGTAAGGAGAAGTCGAGTACAATCTAAAAAGAAAAATGAATTGATGAGGCAACTTATTCTATGGCGACCGAGAGAGTCTCTACGCAACCCTTAAATGCTTGGGAAATTTTAATCAACTGAGGAGTCGTAAGCTCAGTCACTCTCTTTCTAAATTTATTTCTTCTCCCTGTCATTCTACCCCAGAACCATTTCGACTTTCTCTGTCTGAACATGGTCAAGCTGGACATGTTAATTGCGCCCCTACATTGTTTATGTTTGTTTTCAGACTATGTAGATTTCAGTTGTTTAAAGGATTACTTTACACAACAGTGTGTTACAATTACAATACTCTTAATGAAATTTGTTTTTTTATTTTTATTTTTTATTTTTTTGAGATCTTAAAACTATGATTTTAATGAAGCATAGTTGAAGTAAATGTGCACAGAGACATAAGCTCCCTTAGGCTTAAACCACATCGATGATTTGCTAAGGCAAGCCTCATGCTGGTTTCTTCCCAACTGGTTTTGTTGATGAGCAGATCGCCATGAGACTAGTCCCTACATGTGATGATGTGCCTAAACAGAATGCACGTATGTAAATGTATAGCCTCGAATGTTTTGTTTTAGTTAACTTTGTTTCAATTTTCTTTTACCAAAATTTTAAAACTACTTTTGCCAACATAAAACTAAAAGGAAGAGGTGCAGATTTTTTTTTTTTCTTTTCTTTTGCAACTATATTATTCATAGACAGATTTTAAAAGAAAACATAAGTTTACTAAAATGGTAAGGAAACAATATTTTCTTGAACTGTATATATGTATCGTTCTAATCTTTCACATAACTTCCACAGCAATAGATATTGAAACCCCCCCCTTTTATATATAGACATATACTAAATGACCATTGTAGCAGGCTTTCTTTAATCTTTGTAGGAACTGCATTCATAGATCTTATATGCTTACAAATCTAAATGCCAAGGAAAGCTACCCATATTTCACAAACATGGTTATATATAGATTTCAGGTCTATCCATAATGCATATATGTATCAAATAGTAACTTTTAAATCTGTGTATAAATCTCCCTCCTGCTCAAATCTTGCTGCAAAGAAAAATCTGTTATCCTTAGAGAAGGAAAGATACAAAATAATACTTATTTTATGTTAACATTTCAAAACTTATACATGTGTAAATATCATTATTTCTTTCTCTTGAAAGCAAATTTCCAAGGCATTATCTAGAAAATGAGTTTCAGAAAATGGGAAGAAAATAGAGCAAATCGCAGCATCATTTCTTTGGATGATATCTAAAACATAACATTTTTTTAAACAAGGACTAACACCTTTAAATTGAAAGTAACCTATTAAAATATCCGCATAAAACTGTAATAAAATCTCACAAACTCTTTACAACAGCCTCTTCAAGGCTTACTCTTTTCCTATAATTTCCTTCTAAAACAAAATACTAACTTTTAATATTGCAATAGTATTAAAAAGAAATACAATGAACACAAACAAAGGAATAAGACTTGCTTTTCTTTTCTTTTTTCATTTCTTCATTGAAAAATATGAATCCCATCTTTTAGACTTACAATATTATCACAATATTTGAGGAAGCAAATGACTTACAAAATCATGAACAAGGTCTTGCTCTCCACCCTACCATAATGGCATCATGGAGCCTCGTGGGCTCTAGCCATACCCCCGAGCAAGGTTTTCTTTTAACTCCAAGATGATGAATGGAGCTTTTTTCAAAATTTTACAAGTGATAAAATATAACATAGCACCAAATCTCATGCTTCTAGTTTCTCTACTCTTTATTCTCAACCATGATCCATACAACATACCACTTTCTTACAAAAAAGAAAAATACACAAAAGAGAAAATGGAAGTAAGAGAGAACTTATCTATTTTCTCGAAGTGAGGGAACTAAACTCTTTGATCCTTCTTCCCCTCCAAACCAAGCCATTTTCATCATTATCTTGCCCAAGATATGGACTCCTCTCTTTTTCTCATTCTTTCTACCATCTTCTCTCAAGTTCTCCAAGAGGAGAAGTGGGCAATGCCCAAATCTTCTATCTTCTTGAGATATATAGGGATCCTCCAAACCTACACTCTTTCCCACAAGTGCTCACACATGTGTGAGCCTTGTGCCAATTCCAAGAACTTTTGGGGAGTAGAAGGTTGAGAGTGACAAGTCACTCTTCCCAAGCCCCAACACTTTTTGAATTTGTCACATTCATGAATGTGGACTTTTGAGGGGTCTTTTCACACTCCAAGGACAAGTTCACATGTGTCAAAAAGGTTCCAAACCCATAGGTATAGGTCCTAGGGGTCCATTCTTGTTCAAAAACCAAGGAAATTGATTATTTAATTCCTTTTTAAAACCCACACAAAATCCATATGAATTTTGATCTTAACCAAGGGTTCCAACCCCAACCAAACTCATATCACATGTCCTACAATTGGATTCTACTCAATCACCCAACCAATAATAGAACCTCAAACCCTTCTAAGTCAAATAGGGCTACACTTAGAACTTCCCAAAGATGTATTTGATTTGATTCCAACATTTATCTATCCTCCTATTTGCATATTTGATTCCTGCACATTACCAAAGTCAGCATGATTAGATCATATATCTCTTCATATTATTAGCTAATCCAATTCACATAATTTTCACTCATGAACTATTTACTCATTAATACATCAAATGAACCTAATGATTCAATTTTCATTATAATCAAGGAAATACACACTTACTCCAATACAAGAATATAGTCAATGAAATAGTCACTCCATCATTTTGTTTACCACTTTAATAATTCATTTTAAACTCCTATAACATTAACGATGAACCATTTACCAAAATTTAATATGCCAAATAACCCAACACTTTCAAGTTATATCCAACAATTCACATGTGCATCTATCATAATTAAATCAAGGTTAATGACCATGAATCCTAAATAGATTTTTATCATTCATTTCATTATAATTATCATCTAACTACTTGTTTGATTGAAACAAAATGGGATATACGAAATGGGGTCTTACATTCATGGTAGCATAAGCAAGAATATTATCAAATAATCACACTATTTGTCATCCATAATACATCTTACCATCTATTTAGGATCACATAAAACATATTAGGGCTTTACTAATCACATGCAAGGTGGGGCCTTACAAGATATTTAAGCTTTATCACAATAGGGAGAAGTTCTTATAGTGGGTGACTTCAATGTGAGGACAACCAGTGAAAAAATTGGCATCTTATGCAATAGGGAGGATAATAAACCTCTTTATGGCTTATGGAAGAGAAAAATTAGTAATGGTCAAGGTGTTCAATGGATAATGGGGATATCAACCATTTTGGTGAAGAATTACTTGCTTTGTGTGGCATTTTTTATTTGGTTATTTGTGATGGTATGGGCAGATGGAAAAACTCTGGAAATTATACATGCAAGAAATATAATGAAGCAAGTGTTGTTGATTATGTTTTTTTTTTTCACAAAATTTGATTGGCAATATAATAGAGGTTGTGATTGAAGCCACCCTTGATGATTTAAAATCAGTTCATTGTCTAATGCAACTTTTTCTATCTTGGCCAAAAGAAAAGGAACACATGATATAGGAACAATACACTCACCAACCTCCAACAAAGGGAAAAAATTGTTTAACCCAAGAAAATTATAATATCTTCAAGGAAACTTTAAGTCAATTAAAGTAGAATGAAAGGAAAAGATTGCATAGTCTACAAAGTCATTAACTAATATCATAATTCAAGAGTCATTTGAGGGCTACAATAGGACAAGAATGAGAAGAAGAATATAAGTCAATTTATGTCAAATGCATGGTTTGATGAGGATTGTAAAGTTGCAAGGAGAGTTATCAAGGGGCTAGGTAAAGAGAAGGAAAACACAATGTTATACAAGTAGATTGTAAAAGTATAAAAAAAAGGTGGTCATGAATACAAGGAGATAAGAGTTGATATATCTGTGGAAGAATAAGGGAACTTCAATCAAGAAAATAGCAAATGGAGAATAACATAACAACCACCCAATGGTTTAAGTATACAAAATAATTGTATGAGCAAGAATCAAGGGTTGAAGTACCCCCAAGGTCAACACAACAACAAAAAAAATCACTTTATAAGAGGTTAAGGAAGGTATCAATAAATTAGGTGCAAGAAAAGAGACATGGTTCACCTTTGGGCTAAATATCTAAAATGGGGGATGAAAATCCTCACTCCTCACATTCTGAAAAATATTTAACAGCATCTTCGAACATGGGTTTCTAAGAGATTGGGTTACCAACTTAGCAATATTCATCTTTAAAATTGTGGATGTTAACAATCTTTCCAACAATCAAACCATTATGATCAAATTTTTTTTTGCAAAGCTTGTTGGAGATTGTTGCACTATGTTGTCAATGGTGTTGTCATTGATGTCAACCTCTAGTGTGGATGTGATGAGGACTTTGTGGTGTCAAACATGTCAACCTCTAGTGTCGTCATGTTGTGAAGGATTTGTGGTGTTGAGTAGGTGTGGAGTTGTGGTTTCCAAGTGCTTTTTAGAAAAATTGAATAAATAGTGTACAAGGTGACAGAGGTGTGTTTCGTATTATATTCCACATTTCTTCATGCTTGAAGATGTGCTTGTGTAGTTTGGATGTAATGATCAAAAGTGTTCAGAGGTGTTATATCCATAGTTTTAGGTTTTGGATCATGTGGCAATGGAAGATGTGTTTGACAGTGTTTGGTTGGTGAAGAAGGTTGTTTGGGAGAAATGGAATTGCTCTGGATTTCTCTGTGTTGAATTTTCTTGTATTGCGTATTTGGGAATGTGCTAGTATTGTTTGTATCTACCTCCCCTTTGAGTGTTTAGTGTTCAGTTGTTCTGCAAGCTTGGTTAGTGATTGGTATGTCTATGGTAGTATAACTAGTTGCATAGGATGATAGTATTCTCAACTTCAAGTGGTTGCACCAGTATTTGTGAATATTCTATTAATGTTGGAATATTCTAAGATGTTGTGTGATGTTGGTATGTGGTCCTCTGGATGTTTCTAGACCTGGTGAAGTGTGTGGTTGCTTGGTAGTGTTAGTGGAGGTTCGGTCGACTTGATGTGCTAGTGCTATTTGTGGAGGTGCTTTGTTGTTTCTAGAAGCATGGTGTAGTGTGTTGGTGTAGATTTGGATCCTAGTTAACTCTTGGTGTGGTTCACCTTCAATTCTTTCCACAGCAGAAGTGTTCGGCATCAACCTAGTTGTTGGTTGCATGTTTGAGGTACATAGGTTTTCATTGAGGCTGACCTAGAGAAGGTTTTTGAGGTCGCGAAGGATATGTTAGCAAGGTTAATTGTTGAAGTGAGTGATGGAATGTGGTGTGAGGCATGGTGTGAATGTGAGTGCGTGTTGATATTTGAGTGTGAGCTTGAATGCCTAAGGCTTCTAGATGCAATGAGCAAAAGGTGTCTACATTTCAGTGTGCCTGAAGTTGTTGAAGGCAGTGAGACAAAGGTTGCAGATGGTAAAAAGTTGTTTGTTGTGGATTCTCTTGTTTCTCTGAGGTAGTGAACCTCTTTGTAACAATTTCTTATATTCTTATTCTATTTCATACAATGAGTCCTTTGGGCAATGAGCCTTTCTTTTTTCTAGGTTGTGAGCCCTTCCGGAAGTGAGCCTATTGTAATCAATAGTGGTTTTCATATATATGTGAATTAATCCTCATCGTGGTTTTTCCCTGATTAGGATTTTCCATGGAAATCTGGTGTCCTATTATGTATGGTTGTGAACATGTTGATGCTTTACTTGTTTACATGCATGTTAATGCTTAATAAGGGTTTGAAGTTTTGATGTACAATTGATTCACCCCCCTCTCAATTGTCATGTGTGTCTAACAATTGGTATCAAAGTTGTGATTCCTTGGAAGAAGCTTAACAACTTGAGGTAGATTCGGATGGAACACAAGAAGGGTTCCAAAGTATCTATGTTTGATGGAATAAATTATACTTTCGGGAAAGCCATGATGGAAGCCTTTCTTGTCTCATAAGGGTTTGGTGTGTGGAAGTTAGTTGAAAATGGATATACTATACCTACTACTCCTTCGACAAGTGATGATGAGATCAAGGATTATGAAAAAATAATGGCAAAGCAAGGAGTGTTATCTTGATTAGTCTTTTTGATTCATAACTTGTGAAGGCGATAAGCTACAAAAATGCAAAGGTATGGGTGAAGTTGAAAATAATTTATGAAGGAGATGATAAATTCAAGCAAGAAAAGATGTAGAATTTCAAAGCCAAGTTTGATACCCTAAGGATGTGAGAAGATGAAGATATTGCAGCCTACATGCTCAGGGTGGATGAAATTGGCAATGCTATCAACAATCTTAGTGGAAAACTTGAGGAAAGTGAAGTTGTGAAAAAGGTATTGAGAAATCTTCCTAAATCATATAGTGCTAAAGTTTCTGCTATTGAGGAAGCTCAAAATTTGGATCAATATACTAGAGATCAAATGTTTGGTCCCTTAACTACTTTTGAATTAAGAGAGTTTGACAAAGATGCTACAAGGAAAGAAACTGCTTTTAAAATCAGCAAGAAAGAGAAGAATGATGAATCTAATTCAAACGATCTTGATGAGGTGGAAGCAAATTTTGTAAGAAGACTAAAAAAGCAGATTGGAAAATATAGAGGTAAGTTATCCTTCAAATGTTTCAATTGTGGAAAGATAGGTCATTATTCTTCAAAATTTCTCATCAAAGTTTCAAATGAAAAACTTAAAGATCATAAAGGTAAATCTTTCAAGAAGAGTTATTATGTTAAAGAAGACAATGGTATATTTGATGATGAGGAATTAGACTATTTGGATGATGGAAGTGATGAATGCTTTTTCATGGATTTGAATGTTGGTACTAACCCTGAAAGATGTGTGACGGAAATTGCTCCGAAAACAGGTCAAAATATTGAAGGTACTACGTTGATTTTCTTGTATGCAAGAGAGGAGAGAAACAATTGGATAATTGATAGTGGATGCTCAAATCATATGACATGTGACAAGAGTAAGTTTTTTACACTTCAAAAGTATGATGGTGGTTTTGTTAAGTTTGGTGATGATACATTTGCTAAGATCTATGGAAAAAGTTTGATTGGTTTTGATGGAAAGAATAAGAAAAATGATGTTCTTTATGTCAAGGGTATCCAACATAATCTTCTTAGTGTAGGAAAAATGTGTAGCAGAGGATACAATTTGGTGTTTCAGGATGATGATTGTGAAATCAGAAAAGGATGCTCTAGAACTTTGGTTGCAATGGGAACAAGGACATAAGGAAATGTTTATCAACTCAAAGGTGGTGGTGTTAAGTGTTTTATGTCACAAATCAACAAAAGTTGGCTATGGCATAGAAGAATGTGTCACATCAATTTTGATAGCCTAGTGAAGATCAGTTCTACTGATGTTGTGAGAGATCTACCAAGAATTGAAAAGCCTATCAATGTAATTTGCAAAGAGTCAGTTTGGAAAGTAGACAAATAAAAGGTTCAAGACTAAAGAATATTCTACCATAGGACCTTTGGATTTGGTGCAAACCAACCTATGTGGACCTACTAGAACAAGAAGCTCTTAAGGTGACATGTATTTTATGTTGTTGATAGATGATTACTCTAGAATGACTTGGGTGACCTTTCGCAAAGAAAAATTAGAAGCTCCAGATAAGTTCAAAGCATTTAAATATATGGTTGATAATGAAAATGATTTGAAAATCAAGTGTTTGAGATCTGACAGAGGTGGTGAGTTCACTTCAAATGAATTTAACAGTTTTTGTGAAAATCATGGGATAAATGGACACTTATCAGCTCCTAGGACTCTGCAATAGAATGGAATTATGGAGAGGAAGAACAAGACAACTCAAGAAGCAACAAGAATCATGATGAAGGAAGAAAATCTATCGGATGTCTATTGGAGAGAAGCTATTCATACTACAGTGTACATTCTTAACAAAGGACAAGCAAGAGTAAATAGTTTAAAGACTCCCTATGAGCTATGGTATGGAAAACCTCCTAGTGTGAAATATTTTAGAGTGTTTGGAAGTAAATTTTATATCATGAGGGATGAAGAAAACTTAGGAAAGTTTGATGCCAGATCAGATGAAGGAATCTTCCTTGGATATTCTACAAAAAGCATGGCATATCGCTGCTACAACAAAAGGCTAAAGAAGATACTTGAAAGTGCATGTAATCTCCCCATTTTTTCCATATGCTCTTCATTTGGATTTAGCCTATTTTCAAGAATTCGTAGGCTACTCAGTTGTGCAAAATTAAGGTTTCCTCTTTCAGATACTGCTCAGTTGGCGTTCAGAGGATGTTGTGCAGACTTACTATTTATAGCAGTTTGCTATTTTTAGCAAGTCTATCTTTTGGTAGTATTTGTCTAGTAGCAATTCAATCCTTTGCAGTTCAATGTTCAGTTTGGCTTTCTGTTGTTTTGATGTGAACTTACTATTTATAGCAGTTGGCTTTTTTTAGTAAGTCTAATTTTGGCAGTGGCATCATCAAAAGTTCAGTTCAAGTCATCTTGCTATCCATCAGTTTCAGTATTGGCATTGGTTTTGGTTATCTCCATGGACTGAGTTTTTATACTTAGTAAATTTCATGTTTTTCAGTTGTACACCACGCCTAGGCTTAATAACTTCATGTTGTTTTAAAGAGGGGTCATTAAGGGGTCCTGTTGAGCATTTAATGATTTAAATAAATGCTTTATTGTTGCAATTTGGAAATGGACACCTAAAAGGAAAGTTGAATAATGTTTTATTATTTCAAAAAGTAAATGCTTAAAGGTGGCGTCCCTCTTGGAAGTTGAAGTGATTCGACTTCTTAGAATTTGAATTGTTTCATTTTCCAATTGAAACTTATATATTGTTGTTGTTTGAAGAGCTGATTATTTTTGGAAAAACTATAACGTTATGTTGTTGGTTTGAAATCCAGAATCCAGCTAAGGGATAGCTTAGCATATTTACTCCACTCTTCATGCCTGAAACTATGGTTCCCTAGGTGGTGGATTGTGAGTGTGCTTCATCCAGAAGTACATATTGAGCATTATTGTGGAGTTTTGGTGAGATATTTCCAATTTTCATGTTGTTGGTTTATCATGGCTGAAAGTGATTTTTGTATACAGCTTTTGGATGACATTTAATTTTGTTCTAGGTATTGGTGATTCATGTTTGTTGACTATGGGTGACCCTTCTCATAGAAGATGAGAATTTATTGTGAAGAATCTAATTTTTAAGAGCCAAATCGCCCTTTCAGTCAGGTCGTACCTTCTTGCTTGGCATTGGAATTCATGCCAAATAAATAGGAATGCTTTGATGCAATTTTATAATCTGATTGGGGGCACCATCCTCCTAGAAGACCTTTGCACTTAGTTTCAGTCAATTCGGAGGTAAATTCATGAAGTTATGAGCATTTATTTGATTTCCAGCTTGCTGGTTCACAGTTTCAGTCTGCTGGTTTTTGTTATCAGACCTCACTAAGTTCAGATTTTGGCTTCATTATCAATCCTTGAGAGTTTTAAACATTGCTATAATCATCCTTCTTATATTTGTATTCATTATATTGTTGTAATACTCGTAATTTGTAGATTCTTTCAATTGTAAGGTTGAGAATTAGTAGTACTAATCCAACCATTATTATTATTGCAATTACTTGTGGTTTCTAATGCAAATACTTTAACCCCTGGATGGTTTACCGCCAGTGTGGAGAATAAACTTTGTAACTCTCATTGTACCCACTGAAAAGTGGAGAATTCCCACTCTTAAGTGGATGCCTGCCGCAGCGGATGAATTAGTTGAATTTTTTGTATTATTCACCTCACTGTTTAAGTGGTTGAGCAGAAATATTTATGGTTGGTTCACCGCCTAAGTTCTTTCAGTTTTGTAATACTTACTCTGCCATATGTTAGCACCTCACCTTCAAAGGGATCTTGTGTGCACATTCTTAGCGTTGAGTTTATTTTGTACTTCCAGTTGTAATCATCCTATAGTTGTTGAGTTATTAGATCCTAGGGATCCTCTGACCATATGCCCACCCCTCTTCCTTAAGTGGTTTTAGGGCGCATTCTTGGTTAGAGTTCTTTTCTGCATCGTTTTGGTTTGGGGCTAACCTTAACGGGTGCATGTGCATTGTAATTGATATTGAAAATCAAGAGAAAAAATTAAGGGGCATATTTCAGTGCAAGTGTCAAAGTGGATGAAGAATCACATCTGAGCTCTATGCTGACATAAGGATATGAATTTGATGAACCCCCTTGCAAGGAAGAAGAAAAAAGAGAAAAGAAAGAAAAAGAGATGACAATGGAAAAGGATGAAGCTCCGAAGAAGAATCCTAAGACTCCTAAGTATGTGCAGAAGAATCGTTTTGAGGATCAAATAATTGGAGATAAGACCAAAGGTGTACTAACAAGAAGAGATGATATGGAAAAGGAACAAGTAAAATTTTGCTTACTTTATGAAGTAGAACCTAAAACAGTTACCGAAGCATGCAAGGATGAAAATTGGATCAAAGCTATGGAAGAAGAGCTAAGGCATATTGAGAAGAATCAAACTTGGGAATTGGTTTTAAGAGTAGCAAACAAGAATGCGATAGGAATTAAATGGGTTTCCAGGAAAAAGTTAAATGAGAATGGAGAAGTTATTATGAACAAGGCTAGGTTTGTGTGTAAGGGCTACTCACAAGTGGAAGGAATATATTTTGAAGAGACTTTTGCTCCAATAGCAAGAATGTAAGCCATTAGGATGTTTTTGGATTTTGCGGCACATAAAAACTTCAAGGTATATTACATGGACATGTAAAATTTGCGTTTTTGAATGGTGAGTTAGAAGAAGAGGTATATATTGAACAACCAGAAGGATTTTTGTTGTCAGAAGGTCCGAATATGGTCTGTAGATTGAAGAAGGCGTTGTATGGACTCAAACAGGTTCCTAGAGTTTGGTATGCAAGATTGGAAAAGTACATTGTAGCAAGGATACTGCAGATACTAAGCTTTACTTCAAGGTTGAGAGAGATCAAATCTTGATTGTGGTTGTGTATGTTGATGACATAATCTTTGGAGGAAATGAAGCAATGTGTAAGAGGTTTGCAAAGGAGGTGTAAAATGAGTTTGATATGTCAGTGTTTGGGAAGATTATTTTCTTCCTTGGGCTACAAATCAATCAATCAGAAAAGGGTACATTTATTTCACAATCAAAATATTTCAAGGAAATGTTAAAGAAGTTTGGAATGGAAGACTCTAAACTAGTATTTACTCCCATGGTTATTTGTTGTAAGTTGAGCAAAAATGATGAATCTCCTAATATAGATCAGACTAAGTATAGATCAATGATTGATGGACCGATATGCCTAACTACAACTAGACCGAATATTATGCATGCAGTATGTCTTGTGGTGAGATTTCAAAAAGATCCTAGAGAATCATATGTGGCAGCAGCCAAAAGTATATTTAGATACTTGAAGAGCACTTTGGGCTATGGTCTATGGTATCCTATAGATATTGATTTCTCTTTAAGTGCTTATACAGATGCAGATTGGGTAGGTTGTGCAAATGGCAGAAGAAGCACAAGTGGAGGTGTCTTTTTCCTTGAAAATAGATTGGTTTCTTGGCTCAGTAAGAAGCAGGACTTAGTGTACTGCAGAGGTAGAATATATTGTTGCAACATCTTGTTGCACACAGGTGTTGTGGATGAAGCAGGCATTGAAAGATATCAAAGTGTCATATGATGAACCCATTTCTATCTTGTGTGATGATACAAGTGTTATCAACATTTCAAAAAAATTGGTAATGCATTCAAGAACAAAGCATATCTCTATCTGGTACCATTTTTTGAGAGAGAAAATTTTTGAGAATGAAGTGAAGTTGGAGCATGTTCCTACAAAGGATAAAGTTGCTGATATTTTCACAAAGGATCTTCCAAAAGATACATTTCAGTATCTCAGGCAAAAGCTAGGGGTTATTGCCTCTCCTTTCATCTAGATGCATAAGAGTGTTCATTTGTCTAGGGGGGAATTCAATATGTATTCTTGGTCCTGGACTGATGAAGGCTACCTCTCAGGGGGAGTAGGTAGTGGTGTCTTTGGTTAGTGCATTCATGCAACATTAACAAAAGGGGAGAGAAAGAAAAAGCGGAGAGAGAGAGAGAAGTGTAGTTTGCAAGTGTTTCCTAAAGTGAAGTATGAAGTATTTAGGTGTTTCCCTTTGCCATTGATAAAGGGGGAGAGAGAATAAGTTTGAAAAACTCGAGAAAGGGGGAGAAAGTGATGTATGGAAAACACAAGGAGAGAAATGTAATAAGTGTTCAAGTAAGGGGGGGGAGTTTCTTGAGAGTTGGAGATGCAGAGTTGCTTTTTTGTTGATGGTTTTGAAGTAAGTGATGTCATTAATGATAAAGGGAGAGATTGTTAGAGATTGTTGCACTATGTTGTCAATGGTGTTGTCATTGATGTCAACCTCTAGTGTGAATGTGATGAGAAGGAGTTTGTGGTGTTGAACATGTCAACCTCCAGCATGGTCATGTTGTGAAGGATTTGTGGTGTTGAGCAGGTGTTGTTGATGTGGTAGATTCACTTGGTTTCCAAGTGCTTTTGAGAAAATTTGAATAAAGAGTGTACAAGGTGACAAAGGTGTGTTTTGAATTTCTTCATGCTTGAATATGTGCTTGTGCGGTTTGGATGTAATGATCAGAAGTGTTTAGAGGTGTTATATCCAGAGTTTTAGGTTCAGGATCATGTAGCAATGGAAGATGTGTTTGATAATGTTTGGCTGGTGAAGAAATTTTTCTAGGAGAAATGGAATTGCTTTGCATTTATCCACGTTGAGGTTTCTTTTCTTGTGGAAATTTGGGAACATGCTAATATTGTTTGTATCTACCTTCTCTTGAAGTGTTTAGTCTTTAGCTGTTCTACAAGCTTGGTTAGTGAGTTGTATGTATATGACAGTATAATTGGTTGCATAGGATGATAGTATTCTCAGCTTCAGGGGGTTGTGCCATTATTTGTGAATATTTTGTTGATGTTGGAATATTCTAGGATGTGTGATGTCAGTACATGGTCCACATAATGTTTCTGGATGTGGTGAAGTGTGTGTTTGCTTGCTTGGTAGTGATAGTGCAGGTTTGGCCGACTTGACGTGCTAATGCTATTTGTGGAGGTGCTTTATTGTATGTGGAAGCGTGGTGTAGCATTTTGGTGTAGATTTTGGTCTTGGTTAACCCTTGGTGTGGTACACCTTCACTTATTTCCACTACGGAAGTGTTTGGTGTCAACATATTTTTTGGTTGCACATTTAAGGTGCATACATTTTCATTGAGGCTGACCTAGAGAAGGTTTTTGAGGTCACGGAGGATATATAAGCAAGGTTAATTGTTGGAGAAGTGAGTGATGGAATGTGATGTGAAGCATGGTACGAATGTGAGTGTGTGTTGAGACCTGAGTGCGATCTTGAACACCTAAGCCTACCATATGCAGTGAGAAGAAGGTGTCTACATTTCAGTGTGCCTGAAGTTGTCGGAGGTTGTGAGCCAAAGGTTGCAGATGGTAATGAGTTGTTGGTGGCGGATTCTCTTGTTTCTCTAAGGTAGTGAACCTCCTTGTAATTTTTTCTTGTATTCTTCTTCTATTCTAGACAATGAGCCCTTTAGGCAGTGAGCCCTTCTAGTAGTGAGCCTATTGTAATCAATTGTGGTTTTCATATATATATGTGTGTGTGTGTGTGTGTGTGTGTGAGAGAGAGAGAGTTAATCCTCACCATTTTTTTCCCTAATTAGGGTTTTCCACATAAATCTAGTGTTCTATTATGTATGGTTGTGAATGTGTTGATGTTTTACTTGTTTACATTCATGCTAATGCTTAATAAGGGTTTGAAGGTTAATGAGGGTTTGAAGTTTTAATTTACAATTGATTCACCCCCCTCTCAATTGATATATATATATGTGTGTGTGTGTGTGTGTGTGAGTTAATCCTCACCATGTTTTTTCCCTAATTAGGGTTTTCCACGTAAATCTGGTATTCTATTATGTATGGTTGTGAGTGTGTTGATGCTTTACTTGTTTAAATTCATGCTAATGCTTAATAAGGGTTTGAAGGTTAATGAGGGTTTGAAGTTTTAATGTACAATTGATTCACCCCCCCCCCCACTCTCAATTGTCATGAGTGTCTATAAAAGCTATTTGGAAACATTATTGAGCACAAAATCAACAAGTGGGCAAAATAAAAAATAAAAGAGATAAAAAGGGAAATTGGGTTTCAAATCAAAGCACTCAACAATTAATCATAGAATCACTTTGATACATATCATTGAAAAAGTTTGGAATGAGAAAGGTGAAGCTTATTGTTATTTTTTCAATTTCAAGAAGGCTTTTGACATGGTTCTTAGACCTATGTTATGGTGTTGAAAGAAGGATTTTGGTATTCCAATGCAATTTAGAGTAGTTGTCTATAGATCATATGAAGAGGTTCAAGTAAAAATCAAAAATTGTGTTTGAGTACTTTAAAAAAATTTAGGGGTGACATTAGAGTTAATAAATGTTTCCCATTATCTCCTACTCTCCTTGGCCTTTATATTAACAAACTTAAAGAATGGTTGAATCTAAAGGGTGAGGGTAGTGTTCTACTAGGAGAACATGTTGTCAAGCTTCTCTTGTACACCAATGATCTTATTTTGATTGCTAGTTCTACACAAGGGTTGCAAGAGCATTTGTTTTCCCTTGAGAACCTTTGCAAAGATGTGGATATATAAGTTGATACTAGCAAGACCAAGAACATGATCATCTCCAATAGAAAGAAAAAGAATCCAATCAATTTTTATTTTGAATGAAGTAACAAAGTATGGATACCTTAGGATTGACTTCAACTTGCAAAAGGAAAAGAACTTTGGGAGGGTGGAGAGCACCTTTTTCTCTTCAAAATGGATGCAAAGAGGTAGAGTTATGGGATTGGAAAACTATTCAAACTCTATTTGGGCTATTCGTAATTTTGGTGGTGTTTTACAGATGTGAAATTTGGGCTAGCAATGTTTTCGATGACAAATTGATGTAAATAGAGATAATTTAAAATTGTATGATCATAAGCATGTTCGATTTAAAAGTATCAGTCCTCTATGAGATTATTTTAGCTAAAATATGTGCAATTCCTATTGAATCCATTGGTGTGTTGTGTCTTTTAAGATATCTAAAAAAATGAGTAGATGAAAACAAATTATTATTAGCCTAATGTTGTCCTTAAATATGTCAAATAGAAGAAAGAAGTTAGTTATGAAGAAAATAACACCTAATGCACAAATGACGCATGTACTCGAATGTTTGCAATAATAATGGTGAAGAAATAAAACCTTTTATTGCAGATAAGTTTCACAAGGGTATGTGTGAAAAGATGTTAGGGAGTAAAAACAAATATGTCCTTGAAGAATTTAACCCCACCTCGAACCATCAACAAAATGCCTATTTAGAGGCCCATATCTAATGGGGTCAAAAATTCTTATTTCTCATTTGAGGATTAACTTGCATCATCTTTAATGTAAAGCATGTAGGTGGAAAAGGTCAAAAGAGGTTTGTGAAGAGAGTGTATATTCCTTTCGCACAAAAGGAACAATGGAAATAGAAAAACACCTTATTATAGATTACAATGTGTACAAAGACAACCAGATCAAGCAAATAAGTAATTTAGCAACATCTTTTAATGGTTTATTCAACAAGGAGAAGGTTGAGAGAATGGGAGAGTTCGTTATCAAATTAAATAGTAGATGATCAACACTTCATAAAGTAAAAATAGTAGGGTATGTTATTCCATAGGCCATCTTGGTATTGTGGACATTAAAATTATTTTATTCTATTCTATGCATTCACCCACATCATTGCAATAGCTTGGAACATCTCTAAAATTGAAATAATTTAGAATTTATTCCCTTTGCTAGGGTATTGGTTTACCCGATACATAGAGTAAATGCCATGAATGATCTTATGTCTCTTTGTTGTGAAATAGAATACTATCCCCAAAATGTGGGAGGGTTTAATCATTGGTAATCTTCAAGGTGCCTTCAAAGTGAGTGAGAAGCAAGTTTTCAATAAAATTTTGTATGTCTAAGCAGAAGTTTTAAAAATTGTAGTGTTGGTGTTTTACAATTTGAAGCTACTTATTCACAACTCTTATTTCCCCATGCGAAGTAACTATCACCATGATTACACCCACAATAAAAATAGATAGGGCCTCACAAGACACCACAAATGATTCTTTCAACAAGAGGGGCTTGTAGATCCAATCTATAATCATTGTGTCTACCACCTAGGCTTCTAATTGAACCAAAAAATTAGCTCAAATAAATGCCTTACTTTATAGCTTCCTATAATCATTGATACCTTCCTCACCCAAAATAATTTTAACAAGAGTCAAGGAACCTAAATAAATTTAATCAAATATAGATTTGAGAAGCACAACTAAAACAACCCCATGGAGAAAGTGGCCATATGGATTCCTTACAATGAGCCATCCAAGAAGGGCCCTAGAGACAAAAAAACCAAGGACCCCACCACAACCAATAACCAATGTAAGCAAAACTCTAGCTTAAAGAAACCTTGAATCCAATGCAAAGTAAATTGAGGCATGATCAAATGCTTTGTAGAAAAGATACACCATTCCCATGAGTTGTGAGCAAATTCCTTAAAAGATTTCATCTAGTCACTCATCACATCCCACAACTAACCATAAAGTGTAATAAATACACACAAATCATTAAAAATATCTCTCTAGATCCCTCGGTAGCATACCAAAATAAACCAATGGACATAAAGTTGTATGGAAATAAACATACATTCCATCGCTTCATTGTTGTTTATAAGTTTTCTAAAATAAGGATCTTGTTTGAGTCTTCCCAAGCAATTAAACTATAAGACAACATATTGGGAATGATATCAATCTCGACCCCATGACTAGCATGAAGGTTAGTTGCATGATTCACTCATGATAGCAATAAAATCTATTTATTTGTTTGAAATCTTTGTTAATCAAGGGA